>BMAV01001028.1:330268-365123 GCA_019973955.1 Trichonephila inaurata madagascariensis
GGTAAAAAAAAAAGAACTGTATTTAGGCTAGAGGTTGGCTAGTCTCAAATCCATATTTGTAGAGAATTAAATTTAACATCGAGCATTGTGTTCAACTTATGGAAACACTTTCGGGATACCGAGTTCATCCAGAAAGACGCGGGAAAGATCGTCCAATAGCAACAACAACCAGAGTAGACCGCCGTTTGTCCATTATAGCAAGGTATACATGGAAAGTTACAGCTTCTCAGCTCTCTCGTGAGTTGTATGTGGCCCCCAAGTGAGTGAATGAATATTAACGTTGCACTGTTGAGCTACGCGAAGGATTTTGACGACAGACCTCGTAATTTTGAACCTTGGTCAAGAGACGATGACGACACTTGAGCTGGAACTCCCCCTCTCCTAACTACCACACCAACGGGAGGACGTTTGAACTCTCGACAGATTTAACGTGCATCGCTCCCCTACACGGCATGTGGCCCCCATAACCCAAGTATTAAGAGTGACTATTTCCAGAAGACTTCATGAGAAAGAGTTGTTTGTAAGAAGACCTGTTGTTTGAGTTCCTCTTAGTTAATGAACAGTGAAGTCCATTTTAAATGGTGCAGAGATTATAGAGATGTGAGATGGGTCAATGGGCAATAGTCCACTAATGAGTCCTGTTTTATCCTAATTAGTGATTCACACCGTACTTTCACATGAAGAGTGCCAGGGAGGATTTTCGCTACTTGCCTATTAATGTCCAAGAAATCTACCATTAAGAGGTGTTGGAAAGTGTTAAAATCTTATTTTTTTGACAATTTGACATTTTTGCATTTTCAAATTGTACAGAATTCAACCTTTCTAAAAATACCTTACTTTAACCTCTAGGGTAATTAGAAGTCCTTAAAACCTATTTTAAAATAATCGATGAATCTGGGCCACGCCCATTTGAATGACGAAAAATGTAAACAAAGTATTTCGCTTTTGCTCAAAAGTTCAAAGTCTGATATAAACCAAAACATTTATCTTTTATTGTAAATTTAGCCATTTATTTTTAATTATTTCCTAGCTGATTAGAAACCTCAATGTATATATACATTAAAATCTATTTATCTCAATATGTAAATTTCGATGTTTGATGTACCATTTCTGAGAAACTACTGTTCATAGGTATGTAAATTTTTTATGATATATTTATAATGATAGCTTATATATACTAAAATGAGCCTTTTGTAAAAAAACTCAAAAATTCATTATTTACAAAAATTTTTTATGTGGAAAATGGATCAAATTTCACTATGTTTGATAAAATATTTTATAAATTATGAAAAAAATTAAAATTAGCTAAAAACTCATTTCACAGTATAGTGAAAAAGGTGTATTTTAATTGTAGGAAAAATTTCAAGCATGTACATGTAACAAATTTTGAGAAAAAGTACATCGAAAACAGTCAGTTTAACATTGTCAATATAGAAAGAGAGAGAGGTTTCCAACTCCCCTTAAGGCAGTGGAAATTTGATGATCTGAGCATTTATGACTTTGGATGGTCGGGAAAAACTCTATGTCTGTAAAACAGGCACTGTGAGGTATAGGGAAGAGATCTTGCAGCCCTATGTTCATCTTTTCACCAAGATGGCTCTGATTTTCTTTTAATGAATGACAACGTGAGACCACTTAGATCTCATATGATCGATGAATTTTTGGAAAGTAAGGATATTCGTCGGATGGATTAGACAGTCAGATCTCCAAACCTCATCCCTATAGCGCATGCCTGGGAGAGTCTGGGGAGGGCAATTGAAACACGCAACCTGAAACTCCAAGGCCTGAAAACAGAATTGTAGAACAAGGGGGATTAATTACTGCATGAAATAAACTCTCTTATTCCTAGTATAAAAACACGGTGCGAGGTTTGTATATCTGTAAGAAGGGGCCACCCCCTATTACAGTAAGACCCGCTTAACGCTGTTTCGTTTAGCGCTGTTTCGATTTAACGCTCTTTTCTTTTAATTGTGGGTTTCTCCGAAATTGTACGCAGCATTAGGCATCTCGATATCCGAAGCAGTTTATCTCTGTTTCTTCTTTCCTGTGGTGTTATGTGGACGTATTTTTATCGTTTCAAACAATTGTTGACTTTAGTGTAAGTATAAATTTATGTAATATTACGATTGCTATAATGACAAATATTATGATTTTTAGTTTTTATCATGGGTGCTAATAAAAAAACACGAAAATAGAGCAACAAGAAAAAGCATTTTCACTTGAAACTAAAATGCAAGTGATTAGAAGATTAGATACTGGTGAACGTCAATCTCAAATTGGTTGCTGCATTGAATTTGGCAACTCCAACAATAATGACCATTCTTAAGAATAACGAAAAAATACTGTCATCGGCAACTGCAACTACGACAAGCTCTGCTAATAGAATTACACGTTTTAGAAATAATAAAATAGAGGAAAATGTCAAAACGACTTTCTATATGTACTGAGACGACGAAATTGAAAGCAATATGCCATTAAACCAAGACTTAGAATTTTATTTATTTTTATATGCATATTCGCGTTTATCATATTTCTATATTTGCAAGAAATAAATTTTTGTCTTATTGTTATAAAAACATAATTAATAAATTTAATGGTAAAATACCTGACCAATTTTCTACCTATTTTCCCCTAACCCCATTATTTACATGATGAGATAACCTCGTTTAATGCTGTTTCATATTACGCTCTACTTCGATGGAACGTATACCCCGCGTTATAAGCTGGGTCTTACTGTACTTAATTTTTTTGTTCTGTTCAGGAATTGCTATTCGATACCTTTTGACTCCGATGAAAGTCACTCACGATCATTCGTGTGTATTTAATAATCGTATATTTTATAACCATTGAATTTTTATTCTTTTGCATATAATAAACCCTATGCATATATCAAATTTATTTAAAATCTGCCCAGTAGTTCTATAGAGATAAAAAACCGAATCTGAAAATACTCTTAATTTTTAACCTTTGTGTATGTGTCTCATTTCAGCTGCTATCTGATTGTGTCATATGTGATATAAAGTTTCTGCTGAAACATATCTTAACATTCATAAGCAAGTTTTCTGTGTATTTGACCGTGTAGAGCAGCGATGCACGTTAAATCTGACGAGAGGTAAAACTTCCTCCCGTTAGTGTGGTGTGGTAGTTAGGAGAGGGGGTGCCAGCTCAGGTGTTGTTCACGTCACTTGACCATGGTTCAAAATTACGTGGTCCGTCACCAAAAGCCCTCGTGTAGCTGAACAGTGCGACGTTAATATTCACTCACTCACTCTGTGTAATTGATTTTTCTTATTTTAGAAGCCCTGAGAAATAGTGTTCGTAAAATTAAAATTTTATATTTTTACTTTATTTTTAAAGCCGTTTTTGATGTAGTAATTTTACATGTCGTAAGGACATAGAAGCCATTACTAACGTATTTCGCTTCAACCTATTTTTAAATACTATGTTTATGAAGCTATTGTACGTATTTTTTGATTTAACATTAAAAAAATGACTGTTATTTTTATATATTTTTTTTCTTAAAAAATTAATATAAATCCTTGATTTTTACTTACTTTGTCCATAAGTGTTCTTCTTTTCGTATTTAATGTAAAACAGTCAGTGAGTATGTTTCATGCTCCTCTACATTTATTGCTATTTAAAAAATATATATTTTATTGTTTTAAATCATTTTATTAGTTCCAGTTTCATTTCAGAAATGTTCAGAACGCGCAGTCTAATAACAGAATCTTTACCATTTTCTTCAAAAGTTTTTCTTCGATTCCCGAGAGCGCCCAAACCAAACGGGAAAACAAGATTTCTTACATGCGCACTAAGTCCACCTTATCGGTAAAGGCCAGATTAAGGTCCACGAAATTCATCATGGCAAAGGGTAGCATCATATAGGTGACAGAACGATTTAGCTCGGGCATAGTGAGTGAGTAAATATTAATGTCGCACAGTTCAGGTACTCGAGGGCTTTCAGCGACGGACCTCGTATTTTTGAACTGTGGAACTTTTTGAACAAGGACGACACCTGAGCTAGCACCCCTCTCTCCAAACTACCCCACCACACACCATACCAACGGGAGGATGTTTGAGCTCTCGAGAGATTTAACGTGCATCGCTCCCCTACACTGGGTGTCTTCCGTGGTATTAAGCTCTAACTCTTTACACGCCGGCCACGAGTCCGTTACATTGACCACTAGGCTACCGTGGCCATTATATGCCGCATAATCCTACGACATGGGCGCTGTCGATTTTTTTGCATTTTAAACATCCACCAACTTGGGCGGACAAGGCTAATGACAAACCAACTAAGCCCCCCAGCCTGCATGGAGTTAAAAATAAGTAGTGTAATGTAGTACAGTTTCTTTACATTTTAAGTTGCGAAATATACTTATGGAGGAAAAAATTAGCTCACCAAGAAGGATTCGTCAAAATGAAACGAAATTTTACATACGTAATGTCTACTTTGATATAAGTAAATGATTAGGATATTAAAGAAAAAAGATCTTTTATTTCAGAGAAAAAGGCAAAAGAACGAAGCATTTAATACCTTGTTGAACCCCCTCTATAGCGCAAATGCATGATGCGATACGATCGGACATTGAGGCATACAAGTTCTGTATGATGTCGTGAGATATTTCATTCCATATTTGCAGTAACCTTGCCTCTAGTTCGTTCAAACCCATGGGATGCCAAACTCGCTGTCCCAAATGATCCCAGATATGCTGGATTGGAGACAAATCTGGGCATTGGGCAGGCCAGGGTAGAGTAGTAGCAGAGCGGAGACAGTCTTGTGACACCCTTGCCATATGAGGCCGAGCATTGTCTTGTTGAAAGATGGCTCCTGGGAGCCGTTGCATGATTGGCAACACATATTGTTGCAGGATGTCATGGACATACCGCTGGTCTGTCATAGTGCTTCGGATCAATACTAGGGGTGACCGTGTATTGTAGGCAATGGCCCTCCAAACCATCACACTAGCTGTGGTAGCGGTGTGTCGCTATGAAGCAAAGGCAGGATTGAGGCGTTCACTCCGGAGTCTCCACACACAAACACGATTTCCATCACTGCTGAGATTGAATCTGGATTCGTCGCTAAAGACGACCTGGTTCCATTCCGCTACAGTCCAGTTTCCTCGCGCGCGGCACCACTCCAAACGGAGGCGTCGATGGGTGGGTGTCAAGGGCAGCATACGTAATTGGCGCCGCGATCCCAAATGTCTTTCAGACAGGCGCCTTCGTGTAGTTCGAGAAGACACAGGGGCCCTTAGTGAAGGTGCTACCTGAGCCTGGATGGTGGTCAATGAAGCAGTTGGCTGTGCGCGTGCATTTCCTACTATGTGGCATTCTTCTCGACGACTGATCTGTCGAGAGCGTCTTGAGCTTGGTTTTCGTGTAAATGACATCTCTTGGATCCACTGGTCCCAACTCCTTCTCACAAAACAATCAGAGCGGCCTAATTGACGAGCTACTTGCCTAGCTGACGACCCAGCTTCCATCCTGCCTATGATTTTACCCTTCTCAAACTGCGACAGCTGCTCATATCATCTTCGAAGGCATGTCTATCTCAGCTCTTGCTTTGTAAACGATTCAGCACACTCAAACAATCTTTGGTTACGTGTTTTATACTCCCCGGAGAACGACGGTAAACGCCCTCTACCGGCTATACGTAATACGCAATCACGCTGCATTTCTAATCATTTGCATATCTCCTCGACATGTATATTCATGCCAAGTTTCGTTACGATCCCACAATTATTTCTTGAAGCGCTAACTTTTTTGTCCATGAGTGTATTTTCAACTTTTAGTGACTGGATGGTACTACAGAGACTATGAATTTGATTCATTAGCTTTACTTAACGATACTTGTAAAAATTTTTTTGTGATATCACTGCATAGATATTCGAATATTCTTTTATAATGTAATCAAAAGAGTTAAGTTAAGTAAATTCTACTGTTCTTTATATATTAGTAACTAAGGCATAAAAAATTTAAAAGGGTTGTGTGTATGTTTCTTTTATATTAAAATATCATCCCCTACAGTTTCAATATTTTTCATTAAATGTCACAAATATTTTATAATAATTCTAATATATGTATACGCAATATTTATACATCCCAACTGCTTTTAAATTTTATATATCTCCACCAAAAAAAACTTCAAATTTAATAAATACGTATATAATTTTTCTACGTATGTATTACCACAGAGTGGCTCAAAACATTTTGTACAATCTTCCAGATAAAATAATATACCTCTAATGTAACATATTCCGACATACAATGAAGAATTGTAAATCACACAGAGCTGGCAACTAAAATGAACTTTCCTTTAAATTCTTCTCTTTCTTTTTTTCTCATTTCTTTCCTGGATTATAAAAGGAATCGTCTAAGAGATATAGCATTTCAAGTGTGGTTCTATGGATAGGATAGTGGGTGTAGTTTGTGTGTGTGTGTGAGAACTTTCAGCAACGTATGAAAGAAAATATTTGCCTATCAGTAGGATGGTTTTCAGGTCTTGACATTTTCTTTTCCCGAGAGAAAATAAAACAAAATTATCTACTTCATTCCAATGACGATCTTGTTGCCAGGATTTCAGTTGCCTCGGACGATGTAAAAGAAAATTCATGGTGTATTTGTTATTATACATGGAACGTGTGAAAACTACATAACGCTGGCAGACGTATACGTTTGGGTGTTTACTAAATTGTTTTTATAAATGAGAAGCTGTTTTCCTACCTGAATTCATTTTCTTTGATTTTTTCAGTAAAATTTCTTATACAATAAGTATTTTCATATCCCATTTCTCAATCGTTTATGTAAAATTTTACACAAAAACTGTTATAGTTACTTATAAAAGGCAAAATTAAAAATAAAGAAGACTTCCAATACAATTAAAAAAAACGTATAAAAAACAAAGCTGATATTTTAAATAAATGTTTCTCCATGATCCAAATTTTTTTTTATTACTATTCCAAACAATAAGTAGTATGATTTGATGTGTTTTTGTGTACAGAACTTACGCGATAGGTGGATCGCGTAAATTGAATTTGAGTGAATCAGGGTATAATTTCATATATAAAAAAATATATGTATACATTAATTTTAGTTGAGGTTATAGGAGAAAGAGAATAATAATTTAGAAAAGAAAAATGTTTGATTGTATTTTAGATAACACAAATACAAAACCACAAACCCAAGTTATTTTGCTGTAGTTGGTTTCATAAAATCTAAGAAAGTAGTCTACCTGTTCAAAGTTTTTTCTTCTGAAAATTTTCACGGAGCATACTAATAATTTGTTCTATTTCTTCTTTTGTTGAAGAAATGCAGTCTTCGTTAGAGTCTATATTTTTTAAAATTTGCATCAATTTTCAATTAAACTGAGACTTTCCGTCAAATTCACAACGCCGTTATTCGATATTCTGATTGAACTGAGTCTTAACTCAAGTTCTTCAAAGTTTTTCTATTGCGCATGCAGCTCTATGAGTTCATTCATTGTCAGTTCCTGTTTGAAAAAAAAATTCAGCAGATCTTGAACGTCAACACTTTCCGCTTCGAATATTATTTGACTGGCAAGATTGACTTATTCAGTCACATCACCAGAGTTTCATCAGACTATGGCACTAATTCTGCCCGAGTTTCATTGACAGGAGCAAAAAGACACACTTTTTCAATTTTTTTCTACTATTAGGTCACAATTTCTATTTATTTATTTATCTTGGTGGAATTTTTAATCGTTAATAAAATACATTTTAAAGCGCTCAATTGAGCTGAAATTTTATATGCATGATTATTTTGAATGACAATACAATAATTTAATTTTAATTAATAAAAAGTAATTGATTAAGACTAATTATTTAAAAAATTACAAATACAGCCACGTTGTCATCATTTTTGGCAACTTGTTTGGAAAAGTTTTTTTTCTCACGTTTTAAAGCATTCAGTTGAACTGAAATTTTATATACACGATTGTTTTGGATGACAATACGATGCTTTAATGATAATTAATAAAAATTAATTTCCACTTAATGTTGTGATTCTGTCACATGTATATACAAATTTATATTAATTGTAACTATTCAATAAAAAGTAGCTAAAACGAAAATTTTCTTTGTTGATCTAAGTAGGAATTGACTTAATTTTTTTTTATATTACTTGTTTATAAAGTTTATTTCGCTCAAACAAAACACGAATCGACGAGATTTCAAAATTGCGTATGTCAGAGTAGAAGTCGAGGTATTTCTGTATATGATCTGCTCTTACAACCACTCAAATTAAAACATTTACATCATGGTACACATTAAATGCTAATTATTTACGATAACAAACACTTTTTATTGAAAGGCGTAAGTAGAGAGTTTTACAATTACTTCCTATTAGCAGCAATCAATTACTTAACTACCCGTTAATGGTCTTAAGTAATTGTATTTAAATTTTTCCTGTAAAATGCGTTACATTTGCTTACAAATCCAATACCGTTTCATACTTCAATCAAGATTAATTGAAAGCAAAGTAAATGCTTTGTATAGCAAAATTTAATTACAGTGCAGTCTTATCCAATGAGATTGGGAACATTAAGCTATTTTTAAATTAAACTGAAGTAGAGGAACTTGTAAATGTGTTCTTTGGATATAAATAACTGTATGTGTTGCAGAAAAATCAATCAATTCGTCATCAGAATTGTTCTACATCAAAAATCGGTACAATTTTTGTTAGGTTGGAAAAAATGGACTTATCTTTTTTCTTTCCTCATTTATAGAGTGTCTTCGAGATTCCGGAAAGCAAAAGATTTTTTAAATTACGTCGGTCAATTAAGGGTTAATAAGTATAGAAGCTTATATTTCCATTTTCATATTTTAATTAAACGTGATACTATAGTTATGCGAACGCACATAAGATAAAATAAACAGAAATCTGAAAATATTTCACTAGGCCTAAATTAGTACAGTGAGGTCAAAATAATTTTTAACACCCTTTTATAAGCTTCACTTGTTTGAAACGGAATCTTTGAATTCAATTTTTACCCGCTTTAAATGATCAGATTAATTCGAAATTTTGCTCACTTGTCCACGACCGATGACAATACAATAATTTAATAATTTTGTTCCGTTGTTCTGTTTAGGATCATCACGATTAATAATTTCCCACTTTCAGATTCCATCCCGCATCTGGTGACTAATTCCAGATTTGGCGACTAAAAGATTAAGTTACAACTTAGTTCAATTATCTATCAAAGGGTGTTTTTCTCAGTTTTTTTGTAACTATAATTTATTTCTACTACTACAGAATTAAAACCCGTGTGAATCATATGAAGAGTGGTTCCGTGCTTCAACGCGCATGCGTGATACCAAGGTAATTGCATTGTTGCTAAGAGAGAGTTGTTAGACATAGCTGTATTT
Organism: Trichonephila inaurata madagascariensis; assembly: GCA_019973955.1. Classification (NCBI taxonomy): domain Eukaryota; kingdom Metazoa; phylum Arthropoda; class Arachnida; order Araneae; family Nephilidae; genus Trichonephila; species Trichonephila inaurata. Next base: position 339,655 of record BMAV01001028.1, read on the forward strand.
ATATACATCAAAATTCCTTAAAATATTTATAAGTTTCAAAAATAAAGCGTTATCTTATTACTATACGGGACGTTGTATACTTCGAGTTGATATTTATTATGATATTCCCTGAACCCGGCAGACATTGTCCTGCCAGTTTTTCGTCTTCATGCAGGGTGAATGTGGGCTATGTAGCCCACATGGTCCTTGAATCATGTTATTGACAATTTCAAATAATTCCGGATCTTCTTCAGGGTCAGCAATAATTTCTTTATTCGTTGCTATATTGAACGTGCATAGTGATGTTTATATATCAAGTATTAAATTTACTATTCTTGATTATTGAAATTACTTACTAATTATTAATCAGTCACAATCGCTATTTGCTATGATATAACTTATAAATTACTGTACATATCCATACCGATTCACAAAGCCAATTTTTTTTTATTATAAATTTTTACCTATAAAAATAATGAAGTATTCCCAGTATTAGATTCCTTTGATTCTTCCATACTTTTTTATAATACTAATTTTTATACTTATTTCATTCTTCCATACTTTCTGGGTTATTACAAAGCAGAACAAAACAAATCTTGAAACATAACTTCACTTTTATAGCTAAGAATATACCAAATACCTTACTCGTGTTTAAATATAGCAGGATACAAATTTTCATAAATATCAGTTAACCTAGAGTTTCTGAAACTGTGGGGCACCCCCCTCTAGGGGGGCGTGATAATCCTACGAGGGGGGCACAAGAATACTGAAAAGTCAAAAACAAAAAATTATTTAAAAAAATTATTAATTTTCTGAAAGTAAATATACAAAAAATACATAACAAAAAATAAAATACACAGTTACACTGATATAATATACTTATACATATATCAGTATTGTGCAATGTATTTTATTATTAGTTTAACAATACTAAGTTAAGAACGAGTTTAATAATTACCATTGACCCCATGAGCTTGTCACATATAGAATTATATACAAAAATTAACACTTATCTTGATAATTTGTATGATTTATAATTAATCCTTTAAATGCCGATTAAAAGTTACGTGATTCGATCCCCAATGCAACCGTTTTCTACGTAAGCGAGCGTATATGATGTATCGGGGAGAAATAAATAAGCAAATCCTCTGAAATAAGTTAATCCGTCGCAAACACTATAAAGGTCCTTTTATTGCCTTCCAAATCCTTCAGAATAATTTTAAGGATAGAAGTGCACAGAAAAGATCGTGCTTCGGAATACGTATATGTATACGTCTTGGGCATTTAATGCACTGGCTGAGCGAGACGTTTATATACGCCGGTGGTACTTAAGAAGTTAAAGTTGTATTGTAGCTATAGTGTCAAAGTGTATTATTATTGAATTCAATACACTGCTATGGTGGTGGAGGGAGCGCAAATAAAACCATGATTGAATATTGGGTTACAATTATTGAAAATTTGAGAAGCACTGAGTTAACCCATATAGAAGATAGTATGCTACAGTACTCGTTTTAAACAAGCTTTGCAAAGTACCAGAGGTGTCTCTCTCAAACAGTTCCACTAACAGAGACTCAGACAAATAAAGTATCTCGTCGCACTCAACATATAAACGGATTTTGATCTCAACTGAGATCTCTTGTGAACTGCACTGCCCTTTCTTTAAAAGGTCTTTTATATAGCCTCATGAAAATTTCTAGAAAGGTCGATCTTAGAGCCTTCTCCATGATTCCTTTGCTACATCGTATTTTCTGCTAAAATTGTCATCAAGGGGGATTTAGTCACCAGTTTAGTAATCCTGGCCCCATCTCCTATGGTTTCCTTAATCTTATTTTCCCAGTTCACGCTGGGAAGTGAACTTTGCCTGTAAAACTCAAATTTCCCTCGAAGAGAGGGTAACAACCAGCGTTTCTCAAAGTTTGGGGCAACCCCCCGGGGGCGTGATAACTCTAGGTGGGGGCGCAGCACATCCAAAAATCGAAAACAAATAATTATGAATTTAATGAAACAAAGCAAAATACATTCTGAAATAATAAAAAAATAAAATACACATTTACACTCATATAATGCATATACAAATCTATTTGACTACATAATAGTACTACATAATGTATTTGATAGTTAATTTAACAATACTGAGTTTAGATAAAAATTTAATAATTACCAGTTGTGACATAGCCATCCTGTGATGACCATGTCGTGCCGGTTCCGCGTAAGCTAGAGGAGTGGGATTATCAAAATGATGAGACATAGTAGTTCTTAATACAACTTTTATTAAGAATAACTTATATTACTTAATTCTAATTTTGACAACTATATTTAAAGTGAGAGTCAACACCCAATTAAACCGTGTATTTAAGTCAGATCACGCAACTAGATCCTTTATCTTAATTATAGTTAATAATACGATTCATCTAATTACTTATATCAAATATTACCTTTTACAGATCTCCTTCCTTTACCTAAAGAACGATATCTATAAACTTTATATACGATGATTCCAACTTCTTTATCTAGGACTTCTATTCTTTCCAAAACTATCGGACTGCTAACTCTTGATCTGCAAGATTCCACACTAAGCTATCTTCAAACTTGCCGTGTTATTGATCAGAATGATTCCACACTATTATCTCTAAGTTTGCCGCGCTATATCTTATCATCAAAGCTTCTATCCTTTTATAGTATATCTCATTTACATATTATCTTTGTTTATCTTCTTGGTATTGGGTTGGAAAAGTTTTGCCATTAATCGTGGCCGTCAAAGAACATAGGAGTTCTGTTAGCAGAAAGACGCGAGAGACGTCACACAGTGACTCCATTGTGGGTTATCATATATTATAAAATATATACACAATTTAATACTTATCTTGATAATTTGCACTGTTTATAATTAAAGTCATACTGTAGCTTTAACGTCAAAGTATGCTATTATTGAATTCAATGAATTATTATTGGAAGGGAGGGCGTTGAAAATTATGATTGAAATTGGGGTCAACAATATTGAAAGTTTGAGAAGCACTGGGTTATATCAGTGAAAACACAACACATATATTGCGATTCAATATTTTATTAGAGATATTATGTATGAACATGTATAATACATGAAAATTGTTTTCCCTCGATTAAGAAACAAATGTATTGTGAGGCGAAAAATAAGAGTCCACATCTCTCAGGATAAAGATATTTTTTTTTTCATTTCGACAATCTAAGGAATATAGACATATCCGCAAATTTAATAACAGTAAGTGGTTCTCATTTTGGGAACTATCCTCTTTCGGTGCAAGCACATCTGGTATGTTACTTAATACTCTAGCGTCAACATACTCTTGCAGTTCTCAGGAATATCAACCTCAATGATTAAATGAAATAAAAGAGGAAAAGAGATATGAAATGGCTGTATCTGAAGATAATGTTTAAATGAACTAAAAAATATGAGATATTCTTTATTTTACTTCTGATTTTCTTGAAATCAAATAAAGAAATAAAACATATAAGAATGATAATCTGAAAAAATCCACGAAGTATTAAGCTTATCAAAACTATTTTTTAATGTAAATGTGTTAAAATCTAAGCAAAAGGCAATTTGGACGTAAATTCAAAAGCTAAGAATTATAATAAAATAATATTGTTAGAGTGCTAATTTATCTAGCATTGCATCCTAGTTGGATTATCATAAATAATTTCTTTAATTTAAAAATTCAACCTCCTTAACAAATATTTTGAATTAATCTCTCTTCAATTTACTTTTATAAATTAATTTGTTTTATTTAAGACAATGGCTTCATTTGATTATTAATCTTGACAAAATATCAGCAGGCTACTTTACGATTTTTGCAACTTTTTATTATTTTAAATTTATTTTACTCTGGAAACGTATCTATTTTACGATAATTCGAGTAAAGCACATTCAATATTTTTTACACATTATTTTGTGATGAAAAGCATGAAGTAGGGAATTTGTTAATCCATATATTATTATTAAGCTTTTCATATCATGTATGGTATTTGTAATTTCTTGATAGTTTTGCTTTTGTCTTAAGAAAAAATTGAAATATAGCATTTTTAGTCTTTAATATGGGCATAATGCTTAGTAAGATTTCTTCAACTTTCAAAATTTCACAATTAATGAGTTTACATAAAACGAAAATAATTAACGAAGCAAAAATCAATTTGTGTTGTTTAATATAAAATAAGGCTTATTTTAATAGCAATATATTAATGATTTATTTTCACATCAGTATTGAAGTATAAAACATTATAGTTTAAAAAAACTAAAAAAAGAATGTTTTTATAGTTAATCGTACTAAAAAATAAAAACTAATTCTTAATGTGAGAATAAAGTTATTAACGAGAAAACTAATGACATTGTGGTAAAAGCGTGGGGTGCTCGATGTCAATTGTTATAATTTCATGCTTGTTCTATTCTGAGATGCAAGATTAGTTATTCTGCAGAGTTTTCTTAAAATTTATGCTGTCATTAAGAGGTTAACAAACAGAAAATAACTAATTTTGAGTAAGCAAATCTTATCTATTAGGTCTACACATTACTCCTAAAAAGCAAATTGAAATCTATTTTTCTAGTTTGCGTAATTACCTTTCCTAACAGTTGTGGTTATGGGTAAAATTTTTGCGTGGAAATTCCCTTGTTTAAGTTTGCTAGAAGCAACCATATTTTAATATTTCAAATTTCAGAAACATAAGTGACATGGCATTTATTTTCCAAGTTTGCTAGTATATGCTTTAAGCCCTCTTAAACACGTCTTTTTGATTGATCGCCATAGGATATCACAACAATTTTCTCTCAGTTGCTGGAAAACACATCAGTTACGAACACATACAAATGACTGAAACAAGTTTAAGAATGAATTTAAATTTACAGAAAGTTCTCGGATAGCAACAAGAAATAAATGGATGGAAGGTGTGCTTTGATTGTTCACAACATTTTGAAAATCATTTGTATAAGAGAATTGTAACCTATATATATATATATATATTGTACTTAAAGAGAACTATATATATCACAATGGTAACTATTATATGCAGATTAAAGGTTTGCCACAAGGTGGCCCTGCGAGCAACTGCCTTGCCAATTTATACTTACATTATTTTGAAAGTAGTTACATTAATAATTCTAAATAATATATTTATCGTTATATAGATGACATAATCATTTTTGGCAAACAAGCCAATTTTATAACTAACGTTAATTTTTATCCACAATATCTTAATTTAATACAGACAAATAGTAACAACAATGAAGCAAATTTTCTTGACATACATGCCAAATTAAATGATAAAGTAATAGTTTCTAATATTTACGATAAAAGAGAAGAATTTAATTTCAATATTATAAAAGTTCCTCATTGGGAGAGTAATATACATGTTTCTATATTCAGAAATATTTTTATTAATTATATACATCGTAATAAGTTTCTGGTGTCAAAAAAATCAGACATAATAAATAACTATAAACATTTTACTAAATATTGTTTAATTCAGAAATACCCAATTAATTTTATTAATAGTTATATGAATAAAGCTATTCAAAACAGTTAGGATTAAAAATTCTGAGATTGATAATACTTTATTACTATAAAGTTAAATATTTCTTAGTTATAGTTATCTCCATAATCTAATGTTAGGTAAAATTACTTATTATTGTTTTATACTTATTTACTCTAGTGTAATTAAAGTTATGCTATAATTTGCAACTCTTATTAATTTTTATTTCCATTCTTTTTATACTTTTGTTAAGTGCTACATTTCAGCACTTCACATGATTTAAATCTGCATTAGGGTCCAGAATCTGGCAATAACTTATTTATTGCACTCAGATTTAGCGCGGGCTTTGCATTTGTAAGTGCAATTTTTAGGTAAGTTACCTCTATCTTGTAATGGATTTAGATATTCCTATCCATTATTTTCTATTGGTTTTTGCTCAGTGTTATTTACATAAAGGGGGAAGGTTGGCTGGCCAAAAAACATGTTCAACCCCACTTTTATATAAATTATTTTATATATTAGCTGTTCTAAGTCAGCAACGTTTATAACACTGCAGCATCCATTTTATAATTTTTAATCTCGGTTACTCATATGTCCTTCATTGTGTGATTTTCGAATGTGATTGTTGGATGTTATCTCTTGTTTGTAGAGAATAAACCTATATATATATATATATATATAAATGCTTTTTTCCTATCATTAAAATAAAAATAAATAATTTTAAAAAATAGAAAGGAGTTGTTTGCATTAAATATGTTGTAGTGTCAAATATCAATACGTTTGCTAAAAGACTGCGTAGTTAAAATTTATTTAAAATTTCTGGTAATTAAACACCCTAGTACGTTTTTCTATTATTTTACATTTATGATGCATCTGCTTGTATTTCTTATTATTTACCAATATCTTTTATTGTTAACAGTTTTTTCTCACAGTATGGACAGATTAATATTATAAATGTAATATTTTTGTAATATGTATTGAATCAAAACAGAACCTTTTTTGGGACATACAAGAAAATAAAACTCATTAGAAATACTGCAAATAAATAAACAAACAAATAAAAATAAAAATCCCGACATCTATGCTCTTTTGTAGTCTTCGCCTTATATATATATATATATATATATATATATATATATAACAATTTAAAAAAAACGAAAAACTCCGCACTACATATTTCCAATTCCTTATAATTAAATACATACAGGTACAGTACAATTTACAATTAAAAACAATACCAGAAATGTTGCAATACTTCTAAAGCAAAAGCCACGAAATGCGTATGAACTAATCATTGTAAACACGATGCATTGGATAAATGATATAAGCTTAAAATTTTTCTCTTATATTCGGTAATACGTGTATGTAATTAAATGTATAGAACATTTAGGGGCATCATAAAATTTTATAAGGAAGAAAGATGAATTTATTAATAAGAAACAAATATATCCCTGAAGACTTCGATATTTGCTTGGGGAAGATTTATAAACTAACGGATACAAAAGAACAAATACTTTGTACATCTAAGGAATGAATAGATGGCAAATTACCTATAATATTTTAAATAGTTGTTTGTTGTAAGACAGCTAACTTATGTGAAAATTGTATTCCGTTCCATATTTTCCAATACGCAGTTAATTTATTAAAATTGTACCATGATATGCATCGTTTTTACAAAAACGTATTTGATATAAATATGAAGTTATGTAATTTATCCTCTGAGTATTTGTAAGTATAACATAATTATAGATTTTTGAATAATATTTCAAACAGTTGAAAATAAAACAATAAACATTTCTCTACATGCGTGTATTCATAAAATGCAAAATACATTTTAAATACAATTTTTAAATTACATACAAAATACAATTTTTAAATTTAGTGAGTCATTCTCAATTTATTGAAAAAATCGATCATTAATGGTAATGTTTAACAAAAACTGCGGTTAATTTACTTTAAATTGACTGTATGTAATAAAACAAGAATCTACTTTAATTTTTTTAAAAAAAGAATATTACTTTTAAGTTGTGTTATTTTGGGGATGATAAACTTAATAAATATTCAATTAAGCTTTTTTTTCATTTTCCCACCTAAGGTATCCGTCTTATGTCCGGAACCGCGATTTTGCAAAAGCGTACAAACGAATATTCTTTTAATATTTAGTGCCACTTAGATTAGAATACACGTACAAAATTGTTTTAAGGCTATTCATAAAATAAAATTATTTAAATGCAACATTTTGGCAAAAAATCAACATAGAATTACCTTTTTTTTCAAAACATTCTCCGTTTTTTTAAAAATGCTTCCATAATAATATTTCACTTATACATAGCTCAGACCTTTTTGTACAGGGCTGAACTAAGATTTTTAAACTATATAACTTAGAAGTGGATTTATCCATATTTTAGAGTAGCAAAGTCGATAAATTTTAACAAAATATCATCGGTAATTATTTCAATTGGTAATAAATCTGAAAATAATGTGAATGTTTTCAAAAATCCTAGTTCAGGCTCTCTGGAGTAGACGTAGATATACATAAACAAAATACTACTATTATGGAAGCATTTTGCATAAAAGGAGAATGTTTTGAAAAAGGTAATTCTATGTTAAATTTTTGCAAAAATATTCCATTTAAATAATTTTTTATTCTAATAATAATATTCTTAAAACAATTTTATACTTGTATTCTAATGTAAGTGACACTAAATATTGAAATAGATTTTCGTTTGCATGCTTTTGCAAAATCATTATTTAGAACGTAGTCAGATATCTTAAAACGTTTTGAATATGAGTATCAAATAAATATTTAAGCATATATAAAAAATATATTTATTCATATGAATATGCGTCTTTTTAAGTCTTTTTTTATTATACTTCCTTTTTATTGATGCATTTTAATCTAAAGTGTTTGAAAAAAAACCTTTTCTTATAAATATTATTCATTCGAAAAATATTTTTTTTTAAGCAAGCCCTTGATGAAATAATTTTCTCTATTCAAGTTTTTATTAATTCACACGCGTTAATTCACTTACTTGGGATCTCTCTTTGAGTTACATTCCTTTTTCTTAACGTTGACGTTTTGCTACTCTCTCGTAAGAAAACTTCTTAAGCTCAATAAATTAGTCAATTTTATGAGCTCTTTTTTAATACGTCTGTTTTAAATTTTTTTTCTTCATGTTTTAGTTTTCACATCGCAACATTTCAAAGTTTAAACTTCAAGACTGGTAGTAGTGTTTGAGATATTAAGATATATGTATATTCAGTATCACTCGTCGCATATATCACAAGTAAAATAATAATAATTTTGCAAATGCTAGCACAGAGAGAATATAGTCAGAATATAGAATAACTCTGATATATATTACTAGGAAATATTTCATGTTGCTGCATTTAGATAAACTTAAAATCCAGAATAGTAGATGTCTAATACATATTTTTGCTCAGTTATGTCTGTAGATTTGCTTTGGTCTCTTGCAGACATAATTTTTTTTAACCCCACACCGGACTTACTAATACATTGACAAAATCCTTGTTTTCTTTGTATGATCCATAAATCGATGTCCAGACCACTTGGGTGTTTATCTGATGATATAATGAAGATAGAAATAAAGGTAAAAAATACTATATATGAACTAGTGCCTTTTGTTGAGTATTCAGATTGGCTCAAGGAATACATACCGAGACTTATTTCAAAATTCTCCTTTGAAATTTTTCAATTTTCTGTTGTTATAAAATACACTCATGATCATCTTTAGCTTGTCTTATATTATATATACCTTATACTAGAACAAATATTCCTGTATTGCAATATAATTTTGAAGAAGTTCTCGGATATAGAGTTTTTAATTTAGATAGTTACACAATTGAAACAAGAATTAATGTTTAGATTTTTCAGCTTCGCAGACCTAAATCGGTACATTTATTATTACACTGATAAATTATATGAAAATTAGGGGTGTTTTGTTTGATATGAGGTTTCAGGATTTGTGTGTGAATTTATTTTTTTTCTTCAAGCAAATCCTAGTTACTTAACAATTATTAAAAGGTAAAAAATATTAACTTAATCTTCCGGAAGAAATGAAGCTATATATATATATATATATGTGTGTGTGTGTGTAATAATTCCCAGTAATTTAATCTTTAATAGCTTTTAATTTGTCTATTGTCCAGTGCTTCAGGATAACTGTGTTAACTTATTTTAACTAGCTACCCGCCTAACGGGAACCTTTGGAATTACATCCATCCACTCAAACAGATCACGTGATTTCCCGCTTAGTATAAATAGTGAGATCTCTGGGGAATTCCGCCTCTTCTGCTCTTTGTCCGTAATCATGTAGTCTGGTGCAGCGCGTAGTTTCTTAGTTTTCTTTGTTCTGTGTTGTGTCATTTTATGTTTAATATGTGTATGCTTGTGTGACTCAAGATGTACAACAAACTGGATTATCTAACTACAAGTCAGTCTCATCAATTTCATAAATATACAGCATCAACCATCTAAAATATGATGAATCTTAAAGAAAGCATTACAAATGGCGACGCCCTGTCACTTCGTTACAGTTATCCTTACTATTCGCCAGGAATATTATATATATATCATTTACAGACAACAATAACTTCTTTTGTTTTAAGTATCGATTACAAATAATATTTTCACACATTATTTTCCTTTAATGCAATAAAGAAACTTTATTGGCTTTGAAACTTTACATTAGAAGGCTCTAAAATGAAGTTTTCTTATTTGTTCAATTTTATTTAAATTATAAAAAACAAAGCATCACAGTTTTTTCAACATCTGTTATAGAAATAAAATCATGTAATCAAACTAAATTGCTTTAAGTAGCTATGAATTAAATTTTAAGAATTGTTATTGGTGCTGCTTTCAATGTCTTTTTAATATTACTGCGATGAACAGCTTAGGAAATGGTAAATAAAAAGCAAAATCAAGAATAAATAGCTTTGAAAACAAATGATATCTTTGATTTTGTTCTAAAACAAGTTGTTTGTTTTTGTTTGCAGTTTGCATTTATAAATGGGAAGACATTAATATATGTAAATATAATAAATTCATTCTTAGCAGAAAAATGCTCAGAAACTATTTCTTACAGATTGAAATTTTCTTGATAATCTAAGAACTTTTCGAATAGTTTGCTTGAACGATATGTTATTGTTTCTTAAATATAATAAGCTTTATTTCTTGTATATTATTTGTTTTGTTTTTTTCCGATTTAACTTCAAGTTTATTTACATATGTTTACTCGTAAAGTGTTTCACAATAATATAGTACAAGAAAAGAGAAAACAAATATTGACACTAGATAGACTGATAATTGTTTACAAGAAAAATATTCACACTAGACCATTAAAATTCAACATTTCTCTTTTTGATGTCAAAATTCCTTTCTTCAATTTTATTTAAATGTTAAGTTTTTAGTAGAGAATGCACTCACTATTCTTTGTTTAATATTCCGCAGCGTTAAGGAAAGATAGAAATACAAATAAAAAAATATTTTTTGGGCCCAAGTCACGCCTTCTGATCTTCTAAGAATAAAAAAACCTTTTAATTGTAAAAGGCTTTGTAAACACTTTTTATTCGTAAAAAGGTTTTGTAAACAATTTCTATATGTAAAAGGCATATTATATAGTCTCGAAAACTTAATAATATCCATTGGGAAAAATAGTTTTGTTATGTTTGAAATAACATTGCTGACGTATTGGAATTGACTTATATTCCTTTTGATATTATTTACATAAAATATCTCAACTAATGGGAAATATCTATAGATAAAAAAATAGTTTCACAGAATTTGAAATGAGTGTATCTTGATATAAAAACTATTCTTTGTAATTGACGTTTTTATTTGTCCTGAAAAAAACTCATGAAAATATTATTATTTAATATTCTTTTAAATTATAGGTATTATCAAGTATGAAAACGAAAGAAAAACAAAAACGTCCCCAATTTGTTCTACGATGACAACAGCTTCTGTCTTAGTGCCAATGAGGGTCTTATATTGCTTAGAAGAATGCCAACTCAGCACCTTCAAATAATCTTTATGTCACCTAAACACACTGGACCTGAACCTGGAGTTCTGCTCTGAGAAGCAATTTTCTATGATTGCAGGACCCTTGTGATTATTTCACCCACACAAGCTGTACGTCTGTCTGGTTAGTCAAACTTTTGCGCTACCATTTAAAACATTATACAAGGGGATGTTCGCCAACATGATAACCTACACTTTCATACCGCGGTTTTAACCCAGCTTGCTCTATATTGTATCGACGCGTTGCCTTGGACTTCTAGAACAATGGATGACAACCGAAGCGTCCTCCACATAACCCCAATTAAACTCCAACATACCAACTTGACCAAGTGCAATAGATGTACAATTTCCCTCCACAAACTGGTATGTGGTACCTGAAAAAGCATGTTGCACGCCTCTTTGCATGCTTGCATTCAAAATTCTGGCTGTTACACCAGTTATTAATGTACCATCATTTCAAGGTTGAAATTGTTCTTCTCTCGCTTTCACTAAACTACGATTTTGAATTTTTAATCAATTAAATATGTTACATATACAAATGTGTTGTGCCAAAGTTTCATTACTTAACAATAATTTTTGTCTTGGTGTTGGGATTTGTTTCCATCAGTGTAAGTTGTTATGTATAAACTGCAAAAAGAACAATATTAAGAGGAATATTTTCAAATGTCTCCTATCAAAAACTAAATAAGAGAATTATAATTGCGATAAGAAATACATTCATATTACAATTTCAAAGAACCCAATTGTAGCTTAAAAATTTACCAAGGTATAGAAAATAATTGAACTGTAAATTAATAATAAATATTAGCATTTTATTCGCGATTTTTTCCTAGCAATAATACTATATTTTCAATATCTTATAGCAAACATGAATATTCGGCTTTCTGATCTTGAAGAAATAAATTTCAATGTCCATGATGAAGATCTGTAATCTGGTTTCTTTTAAAACATAAAATTTTACGCCTTAAGAAATTCCCTTAAAGCCCCTCAAAGATTAATAGATACTTTCGTACTCACGCAATCCATCATAAAATACAGCATAATGGATTTCGTAAAAATACGTAATTCATGAATAAAGGAAGAAGTCATTAATATCCATCAAGGTTGTGAGAAAGATTCTAGATCAATATACGCGTATATAACGGGCTTTCTTTTTTTTAAAAAACGTAGATAAACTTTGTGAAACAGTGCAGTGAATATATACAAATAATAATTATTACATTTATGTCGAAGCTTATAAACACACGTATATTAAGAAAAATGACAGTATACTATTATTAAATATTATGTGCGAAAATATTATTATATGTGCACATGGATTAGAGTTAATCATTTTTGACGCATTTAAAATTTTCGCATAATTTCCATTTTTAGTATAAAATAAGTTAAGATACGTTAATAAAATTTTTTGGTTTTATTATAAGAGCAAACTAAGTATTTTTAAAAATAAGAAATTTTTTAAAAAGTTAGATTTGTTTAAATGTTTGGCTGGAATAATTATAAATATGTATGTATATGTACCAGAAAGTGAAAAAACTCGACAATCATAGAGAGACATCAACCAACAATAAATGATGTTTATTTTGAAATACCTCAATATGTAGTCAATACATCTCACAAAAGTAATATGAAAACAACATAATTTTATTAGGTTGTGTAGACAAACTAAGGATTGTGATACACTATACAACATTTTCGGGTAAAATTCAACAAGAGGCTTCTGAGGAATAATTATATATTCCCAGTTAACTATATGACGGATTTCGTCGTTTGAACTTGGAGGTAGCAGGCCATTCAAGCAACATCCAATCACGTCCCAGACGTGTTCTGTTGGTGAGAAATCACACATGCACCACAGAAAGAACGGTGACCAAGGACGTATCTGTGAAATTTACTGAGTACGTCGACTAATGCGTGCGATGTGAAGTCAGATGTTATTTTATTGGCAAGGGAGGTGGGCAGTGTGCAACTACCTAAGGAAGGGACAGGACATCATTCTCAAAAAATCATCCATGTACTGTTAAAATGCAACGAATACGAAACGAATGTGTTCTGATATCATACGTGATGTTGCCTTAATCTATGAATTAGCTTTATCGGTATATTGACATTCCACAGACATTGCAGGATTTTCCCTTTCACATAGTCAACGTTTATAGAAGCGAAACTTGTTTGTACCATTACATTCTTCAAGTCACTCTTTTCCTGGATCATTGGAAACGGAGTCTTCTTAACAGTCCCCGTGAATGCAAGACACTAGCAAGCAATCAGTTGGAAATATTTCTGTTTAATGTGGGACATCAAGGCACTCCCACATTTGCCACTAAATAGCAATAGAAGTAATTGGGAGGAGGAAGAGGGAGGGGTTGGTATTCACAGATTTTCGGTGAATGTATCGATTCATGCATGCTGACCATTCTTTTTGCACCAACACCAGTTCGCCTCAGATTTGTGAAGTTTTATTATTTTTTTTGTTCAGATTTTGAAGTTTTTGGATACACCTAAGTTGGTGTCAGCTCAGATTAAGTGAAAAGGCTCTAATCCGGTTCTCAGTCCAATAATTATGCCCTTCGTGAAATCTTTTGTCTGTCAGATGTGACTCTTTAGGGATGGCCAGGCACTGCCCTGTTATTGCAAATTATTTCCCCATTGAATTCTATGCAAGAAATAACGCCATGGATTTTATTATTCTGCAACTTTCCTTATATTTTGCTCAAATTTCAAGAAGCTGAGTCAAAAGAGCATTTTACATACATTTACTGCTACATTATTTGGTAAGGTGAGACAAAACACAAAAGACAAAAAAGACATTACTAAACCCAAAATACTTTGAATATGAAAAAAAAAAAAAAAGATTGACAGATTTACAATAAGTAATTGTATATCTAGATCATTTTGATACATTGACGTAAGTAGATTATTTTGCAAGTTCTAAACTATTTACTGTGAGCATTTTAGCCTTTTACCACATAGCTGTAAATATCTACAAAGTACTTTGTAAGAAAACTTTACATGTATATCAAGTATGGGAAGTGGATCTAATTATAACTCTATATAAACACCGTCAAGTAAGACTTAGGATGTATTTCATTGTTTTGATGTGTGTATAAGAAATCGTAATTAATTCGATTCATTTGTATTTTTTATTTTATTAAAATAGTCAGACTATGTCAAATATATATATTTTATAAGGACATTCCTGCCTTCCTCATTGGCTCCACAGTCCTGGGGGAGCCTTGGTCTTCTCCAGAAGCCTTTTCTAGGCCATCCTTCCTGCTAGTGTTCCAATACTTAGTTCTCAAACCTAGGACACCTTTTTCTAGGCCATCAATCCATATAAGATTTGAGATGCCCTTTCTTAATGTGCCGATTGGTTGAACATTGAAGACTTTTTTTATTTAGTGTGGTCTTCGATCATTCTGACAACGTGACATGCCCATTTAACTCACTGTATTTTAATGAAGTTAACAATACTAGATTCATTATATGATTGATAGAGCTCTAAATTTGATCATTTTCGCCACGATCCATTTTCCTGAATTCCTCCAAAAATAAATCTTAAAATCTTCTTTTCGTAGATCAGTGGTTCTCAAGTGGAATATTCGCGACCCAATATTCAATCCTCATTTTCATCGTGCCCCCTCCATACAATAACAATTTTTTGAATTCAATAATACGAGGGCTATTTTTTAAGTAAGGTCCGTTGGCGTGTATAGTTCCCTAGTTCACGTGTATGCAGCAAATGAGTAACTGCGTCATTGAGCAGCATCCTTTGCGAACACACTCGTGCCATTTCTAGCTATGTAGCAGTCGTGTAAGCTTCGCTGTGTTGGCTTAAAATGTTTAAGGTGATTAAATCGCCTACCATGTGTGACATAAGGTCTGTTATCCGTTTTTTGACTGCGAGAAACATGTCGGCTGCAGACATTCATCGCCATATAACAGAATTTTCTGGCACTGAAGCAATGAGTGATAGCAAAGTTCGAAAATGGGTCTGGAAGTTTAAAGATGGGTGAACAAGGTATGACAAGTGCATTAATAAACTTGGCAATAATGTAGAAAAATAGGAAAATGTATGTACAAT
This sequence comes from Trichonephila inaurata madagascariensis, assembly GCA_019973955.1. Taxonomy (NCBI): domain Eukaryota; kingdom Metazoa; phylum Arthropoda; class Arachnida; order Araneae; family Nephilidae; genus Trichonephila; species Trichonephila inaurata. The sequence goes on from BMAV01001028.1 coordinate 355,257, forward strand.
CCTAAAATAAAGGGTTCTTTTAAACAAAATATTGCCTTTATTTTTTCAAAAACAAACGGACCTTACTTAAAAAACAGCCCTCGTACTATAATTTGACACTAAAGATACAATACGAATTTAATCTCATTTGTGCCACCGACGTATGTAAACGTCTCACTCAGTCAAAGCATTAATTTTCTGGACGTATATATACGTCTTTCCGAAGTACGATCTTTTTTGTGCACTGCTATCCATACAATTATTTCGAAGGCTTTGGAATGCAATAAAAGGACATTGACAGTGTTTGCGAAGGATTTGCTTATTTCAGAGGATTTGCTTATTTATTCCTCTTCTCTCCCCTCTCCTCCCTCCAAAAAATAAACCAACAAATTAGGCACAACTACGTGGTAAATGGTGGTATTGGGGTGGTATAACTTTTAATCGGCAGTTAAGGAATTAATTGTAAACCGTACGAATTATCAAGATAAGTGCTAATAAAAGCCCATGGGATCACTGGTAATTATCCACTTGTTCTTAACTTAGTATTGTTAAGTTAATGATAAAATACATTGTACAGTACTGATACATTTATAAGTGTATTATATCTGTGTAAATGTGTATTTCATATTTAATTATATCAGAAAGCATTTTGTTTGTTTACTTTCAGTAAATTAATAATTTTTTGAATAATCTTTTGTTTTCGACTTTCCAATAGGCTCGTGCCTCCTTCATATAGTTGTCGCCCCCCAAGGGGGACGTGCCCCACAGTTTGAGAAACGCTGTCGTAGATGCTTATCATGTTCTCATCTGTTCGATAGATGGTCCAAGTATCACATGTATAATTTAATACTGATCTCTTAAAAGACTATTATACAATAGAAACTTTGTTTTCTTTTGATTAGATTCGATTTCATATATTTTCGTATTCCATTAAGACATTTATTAGCCATAGTAATTCGCTTTTGGATTTTAGTAGTACAATCGTTCCTATTGTTATATTTCCGAACCTAAGTACATAAGCACAGCTGTCAATAGCTTCAAAATTATACTCTTCAATTTTAGAGAGGGAATTGTTAAAGCATGATTTAGTGCAAAGCATGTACTTGGTCTTATTCTCATTGATTTTCAGTCTAATCTTGGGGCCTCTTTCTTTAAAGACAGGAAGGCTTACCTCTTAGTTTCGGTGTGTTTTCGAGCAATGGTATCAATGTCATCAGCAAAAGCCAACGACTGTATAGATTTATTAAAGATATTTCCTCCGGTACTGATATTGGAATCTCTTACCACTTTTTCTAATGCTAGATTAAAGAGAAGACACTCCAGTGCATTTCTCTGTCGAACGCCATTTTTTTTATTTCCAGTAGGTCCAAAAGATCATTCTGCATCTTGACCATGATCTTTGTTTCACTTAATGTCAGATTTATCAGCCTTAATAACTTATCGGGGATTTTAAACTCTTTCATGGCTGCAATAAAAGCCTTTCTGTTGATGTTATCTATCATAAGCTGTTTTAAATATAAAAAAGAGGCGATGCGTATCAATTCCAAATTCCCTTGTTTTCTCCAAAATTTGATGGATTTTGAATACCTGCTCTGTAGTGGTTGGTAGTCTCCAACTGTATTTTCCACTAGTGCACAAGAACATTACATTTGGAAAAAAGTGACTTCTTACACCAAAAAGTTGTGTATACTATATATAAATTTTTAATAATTTTAAGGTTCTCTCAAACAAAATCATAAAAGTTTGATCAGAAATAATTTACCTAGCATGCATATCACTAAAATATTAAAATCAGTGAACGATATGCATTTAAATGCTTTCGTATCTGTTGCTTCATATCTATTTCTTAATTTTCAAGAAGTAGATTGATTTTTTAGTCTTTTAGTATCAGCGTTATTGTATACATTATGTCTTCTTTCACATCTTTAAGCATTTTTTGCTTTTTACAAACTTCCTAGTAGTAATTAGTATAATGCACAAAATGTAATTTTCAAAATTATACCTATTTTCAGAATACTTTTTTAACCCAACAATATAAAAAAAACATTTAATCATATTGTTTATGATTATCATTATATTTTGCGATTACTGTAATTATATATTATACTTTTCCCGAGACTAAATGCATTAATTACTGAGACAACACCCTAAAAAGCATTCAAATATTTATTTATCTAATTATATTCACAGTAATAAGATAAAATCTTTTTTTGCATCTCTGTATTTTATCACCTTTATTCACTGCTTAATATTTAAATCTCGGTTTATACATAGTCCGCCAAAATGTTATCAAATTTATCATGTAATCTTTTTTTATTATTTAATGCTTATGCTTGCTTCAAGGCAAGTTTTCGAAACAAATGTTTAAATGCTGAATTATTCATTTGAAGAAAATTATAAGATATTTAAATTTAAACAAAAGTGCTGCAAATGTTAGTTACAATGAATTTTTCTTAGAAATCATTAAATGCAGTACTACCTTTTAATTATTTAAATATTTTTCGCAAATTGATTATAATTATTAGAAAATATGTATCATTGGCAAATATTCGAAATTCTTTCTTAAATATTCAACAAATCTTATGGTTAGTAACTTTTAACGATATATTTATATATATATTTATTAATTAAAAATATTGGAATAAACTTCAAATAATGCTTAGTGACTTCATATATTTAATAAAAGTTGGTGGACACTTTTTGAAACTTGGTTACCAATTATGCATTTAAAATAGATTGCTGCCTGTATAGTAATCCAAAACTTGCTTTGAATATCTGTATTTTCATTCCCTCTGGGCAGTGAGTGGTGTATCAATAATTAATTGATTTTGAACTCAAAAATAAACAAAATCTTTGTTATTTAACTAATATATAGATTAATTTATCTTTCACTACGAAATATTGTACTATTTTAAGAAAAGGTTGTTAATTACTTTGATAACATTTGACGACGATATTTCAATTTGCTGTAAAAATAAAACAAATGAATTAAACTGAAAATGAAGAGTTAATTAAACTCGATAATTAATAAAAATATTCAAACAGAATTCTTTGATACATATATTTGAGTTATTTTCAAATCAAAACATTAATCATTAAATATTTTAAATGATAATAATGCTTTTATAGAATAAGGCACATAAAATATTTTAACGAGCTCTTTCTACAAAACATTCCAGACAACCCTATAAATAGAAATTCCAATAAAAATAACAAATATCTTGTTCCGAATAACTAGCAATAACATTTGTAATTAATACACTAAGGAAGAGTGTATTTAATTAGAAATAACATAAAATGTGAAAAGTTCCATCATTGAAAGTTCCGCCCAAGTATTTGCGTTTTTCTCCATTTTCTGTAGAAACAAACTCCATGTAACTGTGAAAATAATAGTTTAATTAGAAAATACTAGTTGTTAATATTACAAAAGTTTTGTCTCGAAAATACTTAGAAGATAATTGGAGTAAACTAATACTCAGAAAACCGTGAAATTGATACTAATTGCTACAAATATAATAAAAAAATGAACTATAAATGTAATTGTTCGTGAAAATACTACTTCAGACGCCATCGAAATCATCGGTGCAATTTAATAAAGCTTGAATAATAAAATTTTTAATGAGTAGAAAGTGAACTTAAATATTTAAGTTTATAAAGGAATATTGCTTCCGTTGGAATGAGAGACTTGAAAAAATAAAAATCACCGCCCTCTTGAAAATAATGTAACAAGCATTCCTCGTTAATTTCATGTCTTTTTGAAACTTCCGTTTCTGGAATTATAAAGCAATACAGACATAAAATATGTGAAAAATGAAATAACGTTTACTAAAAAAGTTTTAAAATTGTTCGTTATTTTTCAAATTTATGAGATATTTCTTATGTACAGGCGGCCTTCGTACAACACGGTTAATTCGTACCTTGCTATATATATATATTTATGTTTAATCCAACACCCGCGCTTGGCTTCTTGACCATTTGACGCCGAGCCTCCCAGTACCGATTAACGATGTCATGAGCTGGGTATTCATCGAGTCCAGTGCATTGGGGCAGGTGGTCACCATCCATTCTAGCATGGTCACAGAGTGGGCAGGCCTCGTTAGCAACCACGCCAAGCCAGTGGAGGTATACTCCCAAAAAGTTATGTCCAGTAGTTAGGCGAAAGAGGGCAACAGCCTCGGCTCTCTCCAGGTGCCTCTAGATTGGGCCTACAGTGGCCATAGTTTCCCATGGTTTTCCAAGGCTCTTGTTTTTTTGGGTCATGGTAGTACATTTGTCAATGTTTGTGGAGATTGTACTCTTTGCTATTCTGAGGATCAAGGGAACTTCTGGTTGAGTCAACTCGGCTCCCTGCTTGGGTTTTGGTCGGCTCTTTCGTTGCCGGGGATCCCAACGTGACTTGGGACCCACTGTAAGGCCGCAGTCCAGCCATATGAGATGAGCTCCGCAATTTTAGTTATGTTATATAGAAACAGTGTTATATGAGAACTTTTTAGGTTATTTATATTAAAATTATTATTTTATTTGTTTATTAAATTAATTATGTATGCACGTACTATAAATCTGGGCATTAAGTACCGTGTTGTACCAAAACCGTGTTTCGTGTTGTATGGAAACCGTGTTATACGAAACTGTGAAATAATATAAATCGAGGCACTGGGGGGTTATATGGAAATCCAATCTGAAGGTGTAAAAGTTTATAAAAGCTGAAGTTTCGTTTTAATATAACGTATAAATGAAAAAGTAAGTTGATTTTAAGTTTTTAATCAAAAACAAAAATATGAAATACAAAAATTAATAACACAACAATTTTATTAGAAATAAACAAGAATTTAAAATAGAATTTTGTAACCAACGTTACCATCTGAGAGATGAGTAAATAAACAGTAATAAAATAATACATTTTTAACACACACTGTCAAAAAGAAAGTTAACGATTTTCTGTTGCAATAAAGTTGGGAATTTCTCTAACTGAATGGAATTGAAAAAAAGATAAAAAGTCCAGCTGGGAATTCCCCTTATTGAGTGAAAAAGTATATTCAAATTTTAAAAATCATGTTACATCAAAACCATGTAATATTAAATTCCAGTTTTATGAAGTATTTTATCGATTTCGTGCCATAATAATCGTAAAATTTGTACAGTGTAATGTCGAAACCATGTTTTATAAGTACAGTGTTATACGAGGGACACTTGCATTTCAAAATAAGATGTTTGTTTAAAGTGTATGATAAATTTAGCCTCAATCTCTCTCTCTCTTTATAATCTATAGCATTTTACACTGCTAATTATTAATTTAACTTTATTTTTCTTAATTAAACAAGTAATATAAAAAGTTTAAAGTAAATTCCTGCTTAGGTCAGCAAAGAAAAACTTTATTTTAGTTACTTTTATCAAATAATTACAATATAAATATGTATATACATATGAAAGAATCACAATGTTAAATGGCAATTAATTTTTATTAATTATTTTTAAAGTATCGTATTGTCAACCAAAACATTGGTGTATATAAAATTTAAGTTAAGCTGAATGTTTTAAAAAGTGAGAAAATAATCTTTTAAAGTTCTGATCCAAGTCGCTAAAAATGAAGCCAACGTGACTGTATCTGTAATTCTATAAATAATCAGTTTCAGTCAATTAATCTTGATTAATAATAATTAAATTACCGCATTATCACCCAAAACAATATCGTACAGAAAATTTCAGCTCAAATTATCGTATTGTCACCCTAAACAATAATGTATAGAAAATTTCAGCTCAAATGAGCGCTTTGAAATGTGAGAAAAAAAAAACCTTTTAAAGTTTTGATACAAGCCACCAAAATGGTCAGAAATGATGCCAACGTGGCTGTATCTGTAATTCGTTGAATAGTTAGTTTTAATCAATTAATTTTTATTTATTGTAATTAAATTACCGTATTGTCATCCAAAATAATCTTGTATATAACATTTCAGCTCAATTGAGGGCTTTAAAATGTATTTTATTAACGATTGAAAATTTGAACAAGATATGTATAGGGAGATTATGAACTAATAGTAGGAATTGAAAAATTGATTTGTGTAAAGAAAATTGTACAGGAATTTAGCATTTTCATTTATTTCATAACATTTTGAAATCTGATAATTTAATTTTCCTTGATGCGTTCCTACTAGTATATAAAAATCAATGTATAAATCGGTGTACTACTATAAAAATCAATGCATTACAAGTATTTCAAATTCTACTAGCAGATGGATGGCATGAGTTTATCGTTATTTTGTTTTCAGTACTTTAAAACTCAGTACTTTTTTTCAGTATTTTTACTCTTTTCTTCTTAAAAATAATGACTTTGAAATTTTATATTTTACGTTAAGTATAATTTATATTTTGATAATTTCCAATTAAAGTTAACTATAATTATATTTTTGTGATTTATACAATCTCTTTCTAGTTTTTAAATGGAATTCTATAACCACAACAAATGGAACTGTTTGTATTGCATCCTTATGTAACGAATTTTTGTTATACATAGAAAGAGAGATTTATTAATAAGCAAATAGCTTTTTTGGGAAAATGATGTTCTGTAAAGGTTGAAACTGTATATTATTCTGAAAGTCTTTGTATAATTAGCATCAAAATATTTCAAGTAAGTTTATTAATTAATACTTAACTTCGTGGTTTTTACTAATATTAATTTTTATATCCATAAAATGGTTATTCATTGCTTTTATACTACAAATAAATCTAATATTTTCTTTATGTAAATTTAATATTTTAATCTTAGATAACCATGTGACATAACAGAAGTAACAGATAAATGGAAATGTCACTAAATCGAGGTAAAAATATCATAGCACGAAAAGACGATATTTGTTAGTTTCCAATAGAGTCACACGTTCTCTGTAATCTTGCTAAAAAGTTAGCTGAAGCACCAGATTTTCTCAGGGATAACTTTTTAAACAAAATCCAATGATCTAGTTGATTAGTATCATTTTTTATATAATTCAGCCGCGTTCTTTTAGATAATTTTCAATATAATTTTCAGAGAACTATAATTGAGCCTCGATAAAAGATTAACCTAGCAGATAACAGAAAACATTTTTGTTCAAATTCTTTTGAAAAGAGATTATAATTTTTTTACGAAGAACAAACGAATGAATAAATATAAAGATTTCGAAAAAAAAAAAAAATTGTTGGAATCCAAGATAGACAGTGACGTCATTTGACGTAGTATGCGCAAGGGTCTTACGCATCACAGATCAGTAATCTTCCTTAGATACAGGGGCGAGGGAAAGAAAATCCGAGAATTTGCTCACTAAACTCTGTTTCAAAATTTGTAAAAATTCACTAGTACTTTTCATTATTTCTGTCCTTTATAAAGTTGTTGTTTCGCATGAATAGTCTTATATTTGGATTGATAGATCTTAAGATTAAAAGGTTTTTTATAGAACATAAATAATTAGAACATATTTATCAGTTCTCATCAAAACTATGAATTGAACAAAAGATCTATAATTTTCGTGATTTTAAAATTCTTACAATAATTGCATATCCTAAAATTTCCATTTTCATATTTTTTTATTAAACTTTACACTATATAAAACGCAGAATCTAAAAGTTAATAGAAATCTACTTACGTTTAACTAAGCCTAACATGGTAGAGCGTGGTAAAACCTAACATGGTAGTAACATTAATTGCTTTTAAGACAAAATAAATAAATAAAAAAAAGTAATAGAGGAGCGTTTCTCCATACATGTGTGGAACGGATATATCTGTCGTTGTAGTAAAAAGATAAGGCTACTAAGCATTACACTTTTAGCAGAGAGTTCAGTATTCCAACTCTATACCTTAAAATTCAATCACATATATCTACCCGTAAATTATTTGAACCCCGTCTAAGAGAGAAACTAGCCTTTATATTGACACAAACATATGTCTTTTGAATTAGAACATCAAAAGCCAATTTTAATTGTGTAAGTGTACCTTAGGAATGGAAAAATTCACTGTGATTCATCTTCACCTTGGTGAGTTTTATACGTCTATATTTAGAAAAGAAAAGTTCAATTACTCGAGCCAAAATCTAAAGCCAATTGATTCTTTTATCATGGTCACTGGAAATAAAAATGTTATCACCAACATGAATAGCTCTCGTATTGCTTTGAAGTGCAACAATAATAAAAAAAAACAACCAATCAAATGTAACCAATTTGAATTCGATTTTTGATTTCTGCATTTTTGGTGGGTTAATTTCCATGTCCGAAGTATTCGACACGAAACCTTATCTGTAAATTTTGTCTGAGGGTTTGGCAATATCTGTGTCATTTGTTAAGAGAAAACAGAATCTAAATCATGTAAATCAAGAGTTTTGGATGATTTTATGGCCTTTCAAATATTAGTGTAGAATCATAGAGTTTTCCTTTTGTGTAATTTGTTAAATTCTATATTATTCTAGTCAGAATTATAGCGCAAAACATATTTGATACATATTTGATAAATAATCAAAGATCTTTTATCATTCTTATTTCAGTAGAAATATTTTCATAAAACTAGTCGCAACCCGGAGGTTACAGGTGTAAGAGGGTTCAGATAAGAAGCAAATATGATTTTAAAAATATAGTTACTTTTATTTTAGATCTTTTTTACTTTATGAACAACTTATATCAAATTTCTTAACTTTTGGAGCAATCTTAAATTATTCAAAAAGACTTATCTTTGTTCGTAGTTCCTTAGACAACTCCCTCTCGAACAACGACAGCTTGGTACAGCTTGGCCGCGGTAGCCTAGTGGCCAAGGTAACGGACTGGTGGCAGGCATGTCCCCAGTTTGAGCCTAGTGGCCAAAGTAACGGACTGGTGGCAGGCATGTCCCCAGTTTGAGCCTAGTTCCACTGAAGACCCGCCGTGTAGGGGTGAGATGCACGTTAAATCTGTCTAGAGCTCAAACGTCCTCCCGTTGGTGTGGTGTGGAAGTTAGGAAAAGGTCGTGCTAGCTCAGATGACGTCCTCTTTACTTGACCATGGTTCAAAATTGCAAGGTCCATAGCCAAAAGCCCTCGTGTAGCTGAACAGTGCGGCATTAATATTCACTCACTCACTTTGGTACAAATCCACTTCTATTTTCTAAAATGTCTCCTGGTGGATGCTAAGATGAATATTAACTTCAGCCCACATAACTTCCTAGTCACAAATCGCTTTCTGCTACTCTGAGATTTCTGGATTATCCTCAAACACCCCGATGCCAGGTTTTAAATAGCTTTAGATTAGCGTAAAATCAAGCCCTCTCTACGGAAAGTAGTTTTAAAAATAAAATAACATTTAAGGAATAGTATCCCCAAGAGGATTATAGTAGAAGTTCCACGAATGGAACCCCCGTCACACACACAAACTTTCTAAGTACACAAACATGGTTTGGATGTTTTAAAAAGAGGCTTATAACTTTTAATGTATTATTCGAATGTACTTGAATCAATAAAAATTCTCTTGCAAACTGTTGTTGTCGCGTGTGTTTTTATCCTGTGATACATATGAAATACCTGGAAGAACAGAAACATACAATACAAAGAGAAGAATCTAGACATTTATTTTAAATGATGATCCCAGCATATAACAGAAGGGGTACGCTGCTTTCCATTCGAGACGGGAATCCATTACAGGCGAAATTCCGACTTCTGCTCCCGAAGAAAATACACATCTATGCCTTACTCAGGATTCGAACCCAAACCCACTCGCTTACAAGCCGAGGGTCATATCTACCATACTGGTTGGGCGGCTTGCAAACCTTTATTTTAATAAATTAATAACAGTATCATTTGATGAAATGGATACTGAAGACCTATTAACTAGGCGGAAGGTAATTTCTTCTAAATGGAATTTCACACACACACACACACACACACACACACACACACA
>BMAV01001028.1:365223-383478 GCA_019973955.1 Trichonephila inaurata madagascariensis
TAGTAGAAGTTCCACAAATGGAGCCCGTCACACACACAAACTTTCTAATTCTAAACATGGTTTGGATGTTTTAAATAGGCTTTTATAACTTTTAATGTATTATATTCGAATGTACTTGAATCAATATAAATTCTCTTGCAAACCGTTGTTGTTGTAGTGTGTTTTTATCCTGTGATACATATGAAATACGAGTTAGAACAGAAACATACAATACAAACAGAAGAATCTAGACATTTATTTTAAATGATGATCCCAGCATATAACAGAAGGGGTACGCTGCTTTCCATTCGAGACGGGAATCCATTACAGGTGAAAGTCCGACTTCTTTTCCCGAAGAAACTGCACATCCATGCCTTACTCGGGATTCGAACCCAAACCCACTCGGTTACAAGCCGAGGGTCATATCCGCCATACGGTTGGGCGGCTTGTAAACCTTTATTTTAATAAACTAATAACAGTATCATATGACGAAATGGATACTGAAGACCTATTAACTAGGTGGAAGGCAGTTCCTTCTAAATGAAATTTCACACAAATAGTTTTTTTTGTCTCTATATAAACTTTATGCAAAATTAATCGAAATTTTTTCAAATTTAACTCTGTCAAATATCCAGAGCCGATCCTAGCAGGTATGTGTGCAGCGCGTACACCACACGCACGCCAGCGGTTAAAATAAGGAGAGGTCGCATGCCGCATATAATTATATCAATCAAACAAGATTTCTTACTTATTTCTCAATAAAATTTATAAGTCGAGTAAATTTGTGATGAATTTCAAATAGTTATTGAAAAATCAAAATGTTCCTATTTTCCAATAGTATATATAGCGTAGTTTAAAACCCTTTAAAGTTCACTACATATTCCCTTTGAAAAATTAGCAAAATAACTTCAAAAATGACTATTAGACATAATGATGATCATAAATATACAAAGAAAAATTTTTTAGCATTTTTTAATTTCGAGAAATTTGTGGTTTCACAGTGAAACCACTGAACAGTAACGGTCCATTTTTCCTCTCTATTCAAACTAACCAATCCAAAAGACTATTTAGAAAAAGAAATCAAATATTTTAAGGCCATAAAACTTTTATATTTTAGCAGAATTAATTAAAGAAAAATAATTTTATAAGTTTTTAATTATTTTTTAAAATTTGTCAGCACTTTTATAATTTTAATACAAATTCGGATATAAAATTACATATATTTTGCATTACATACTAAAAATAATATAAACATGTATATAACTGTTAGATAGCTTGATACACTCTCACAGCGCAAATCAATCATTAAAAGAAGTTAAATGCAAACTTATAACTAAAAATGTTATATATGTAGAAAATTTAAAAAAGATATAATTTCCTGTCCTTGTGAAATTTTTCGAAACGTGTCACATTATCATTACTTTTTGCTATCATGTATAATCCGACATCACAGTTAGAGCACATCTCATCTCGTTCTAGAGGTTTCGCTCTGGTATAATAAGCACATCTTCTGATTTGCATTTAGTTGAATGTGGAGAACATTTTTAAAGTCTGTCCTTTTCAGGAAACTGTATGTTTCGAATTTCAGTTTCATGTCCAGAATAAGAATTAGACGCAAACCGTTTTTCAGGAAATGTTTGATGTCCTATTGACAAAAGGCCTGTTATTAAATCTAACCGAAAACTTTCAAGTTGTTATAGTATGGGGTTTTCACACCGTGCATCAGAGACCAAAGAATATATGAATTGACGATTGTCATATAAAAAAATATACGGTGCCACCATTTTTTTTATTTTTTTATTTTTTTTATTTTCTGTCAACTGGTGAAGGATCGGTGAAATCGGTGAAGGATCTTGAAGGGATGTTATTTCATCTGAGGGCTCACTTTGTTCAGTAAAAGGCACATATCGGATCTTTACAGACGCTTTATTTTTCCAAGTAACTTTAAATATATGGGATAGTCCTGGCATACTTATGTCATCTTTTTCCTCATCAATATCGGTATTTTCACTTGAAGAGGACTTTGCAGTCATAACATCCTCTGCTTCACTGAGTGATGATTCATCGGATTCAGTACTTGTAGGCTGTAAAAGTTGTGAAATACTTCCAGAGCATCTGAATGCTAATCCTTTTCTGGTATTTAAAAAGAAATTACCAGAAATTACACGAAGAATTACTTAAAACATCTTATCACTCAATATTAAGAAATACAAGAAAACGATGGATTGATATTTTCTGTCTTCTCTGAGAACAAACTCCAAATACAAAAATGCCTATGAAAATTTGTTTTAAAACTCATAGCCCTAAAATATTGTAACGTCAGCTTATTAGCAGAACTCACTCCATCTATACATGCCAATATTGACGTATGGAGCTACTTGACCTATCGGACCATTGTGTCTCCATAAAGGCACCTGTGGTGTGTCCCTTACGCTTTTGACAACACACGTGCGAACTGTCTCCGAGAATGTTTTTTGAATTAGCTACTGCTTATTTTCTTCGCAACTAACAGACACATGTTAGCTCAAACGATATATAGAAGGAAACTACAAGTTATAACTCTCAGTTGATTCCCCTTTATCGTATTGACGGTATGAATTTGAATAGAAATGTACTGGTGCTGAAGGATAATCAATGGTAAGTAAACTCAGTGAAACACACATTAGGAATTATAGCTTCCAGATGCTGGATTCAGGCCTGGGATAGACAGCAGAAGTGCCGGAAAATTATTCACACGTACCCATGGAATGCGATTGGAGGTCGGAGGGGGGCTTGTGATGTGTGGTTTTGACAATGAGAGAAAGTGAGGAATATGAAAGTGACCCTGTCTCTGGAGATTACCATCCCTTTTTACTGGAGTTGGGTTTCAGAGTGAATCCACAGATTTTAATTCCCTTATTTTTCGATTCTTCTGTGTATTTATCAAAAATGACTGGAAGTTGTAGAATAATAATTAGAAAGAAGTATAAAACCCTCATGCTATAATTTAAAATAACTATTTTTAATAATATTTTAAAACTAAAAGGAATTTACCAAAAGTTAAAAGAGATGTCAATATTTTCTATTTAAAAAAGGTTTCAATCATTAAATATAGCAGTAATATTGTCAGCTATTGATAAAAAAAAAGAACAAAAATTTGAAAACAATACTTATTGGGACAAAAAAATTTTAAATTTTATTTTTTAAAAAATGTTTAATGTGTGGTTTCGGTGTGAAACCACTGAACGTTAAAGGGTTAAGAAAAACAGAGCGTTAGTACAAAGTGCATTGGTCTATTGTCCATTAAAGTCTATTTTTTACACACATACTTCATTTGATAGCAAACTTCAAGCCAGAGCGCGGGGCAAAACCGCAATAGAAAAGTTTCTTTTGTTTATCAGTGGCATTGGAATTGGAGGTGCACTCTGTGGATCGTTGTTTAACCCCTTAGCGGGCAGTAGCTAATAGGTCTAGCCACATATTAAAAACTTTTTCTCCAAGCGGGTGTTGGATATTTAGCCTATCCATATGCTTTAATTGAAGCTAAAACACATAAAAATTAATACGGATGGTAGCACGATACCTTTTTTTGCATTTCATGTCCTCTGATGGGTAGTTAAAAACGTTTTTTTTTGTGTAAATCTACAAATAGTATTTTGATTAAAATAAATAAAATTTATTATCTGAAAAAAATTTCGACATGTCTTAAGTATACTTTTCTCTCATCTGAATGAATTAAGCAAATGTGCAATTAAAAAAAATAAGGTTTTATTTAGGTTTTTGGAAAGCTTTTATATGTGAATATATAGAGGCTCTATTCACTGCCCACATAGAACAGAAAAATAACCTAGAAATGTTCGCTTTTCGTCCCCTCGAGAGAGAGAGCACTTAGAACCATGTGTGAATGTTGGGGGCCGGAAATATAAACAAACTTTGTTTACAATATGTGGTACAATATTCTCGGGTTCGAAAATCTTTCCTTACAGCTTTTCTAATCGGATAAAATGTTTGCATATTATAAAGTTTGACAGAAAATAGCTTATCAAATTTGTGAAATAACTAATTTAAATCCTCAAAAATATTACTTTATTTCTAACTTTTTATAGTAAAATTAAATAAAATATAAAATATTGATATATACCAATTTCAATGAATATTCTAAGTATTCTATATGTATATTCTAAGTAAGTATTCTATGTCGTACAAATATTCTATTATTATTTAATTACACTTATAATTTATATTTAATTGTTATTAAAATAGTTATCACAGCATAAATATTAATTTTTCATAAAAAGTTTATTGTGATGTGATTCGTTATTTCTGTTCTAAAAAGTAATTTAAATGTTTTAAGTGCGCAGTGGCTATAACGTCTAGCCACCACCCAGGAACAAACCCTCCATCAGATATTTTTTTGTGACTAAATAACGTTTATAGAGGATGAGAACATTACATTAATAAAGTACTTTTTCACAGAAAATTGTATTTTAGCTGTGTGCCCGATAAAAGGCTATAACGGCGTATAAAAAATAATTTTTGCGAAATTTTCTTTACGAAAATATCTAATATGATTAGTATTACCTAAGACATAAGGGTGTTTAAATTCAATATGCATTTGGGGAAGTTAAATGTTTTCAATTCCATGATAGTTTTACAGTTTAAAAATATAAAATGGGCGGGGGAAGTGATTTCTGTGTCTGTTTGCATTTTTATCAATGTTTTGCTTTTTACTCTTTTACTGGTAGATGAGTTCATTACGTCACCATTAAGTATTAGTCAAAAGATGAAAAAATCTTTCGAGGGGTGACATATAAGATTTTTGCACGCGGGTGGCCGATATCCTAGGATCGGTCCTGCAAATAAAGATTCCAACGCTTTATCCATTCGCTTAGAAAAAACAAATTTAATCGTTAAAATTTCTATGATTTCCTCTAATTCATTAATTACTACTTGTTCTGTTTCTGGGAACTCGTAATTAGATTTTGTTATGGAATTACTTGTTGCTCACTGCATAAAATGCCACGCTTTTTATTTAATAAAGCTTCGCTATCTTCTGATGCGTTTACAAATCCACAACTATTTTTTCTATGATTAACTTTCAAATCAAATGATTTCTAATAAACCAATTGAAATACGATAAAATTGTCATATGTCATAAAAATTCAATGAAGAACGTATTAAAAAATCTCTCATTTATTCAAAAGTTTACACACACAATTTCTTATATAAAGTTGGGAAAGAAGCACTTACTTTTTCTTGCCTTATTTATAGTATTCTTTGAGATTTGGGAAAACAAGTAGGGTCTTTAAAAATCGTCTTTTTAAAATTCTGTTGTTGTTGTTGCACGCCCCCATTGGTCAGCAGTGCTAGCAGGCGAGGCCGGCTCAGAAGAACAGTTAGTGCACATTTCAAAGCTCTTGCATCCTTCGGAAAATTTCATTGTTTTGATATGGCCACTTCAAAAGCGGGTTAGAAGAGTTTGATCCTATCTTATAAAACCGTGAGCCAGAGAGCTCCAGGATCTATAGAACACTGATACCAATGGGGCTCTGGGGGGTAATCCAAACGGTCTTATTCTGGTGTTTTGTTCTAGAGAAAATCTCCAAAAAGGTGAGGGTGCTGGACGACAGGACCTCGCAAGCGCTGCCAGCCTTGGCCAAAGTGCTCGCAATATCCTTTCCTCTAGATCTATGTGAGAGGGAATCCACCGTGATGCAGAATTTGATGCGATGTGGAAAGATGCTTCTTTAACTTGGTGAGTACTGACTGCTGAATAGTAAAGCCAGTTAGGTAGCGCTAAGTTGGTGTGCGAGCCGCTTCCCATTTAGAAGTATGGTCTTGTGGCAACAGCCAGTGCATGTATCGTTCTTAAGATGTAAAACATTCTATTCTATAGTGAAAATATCTTTTGTGAAATATTCTCTTGTGTCGAAATTCTAACTTGTGAACTATGCTATTACTTTCAGAACTGTGTTTACGTGTGAACTATTCCTATTCATGGTTGAAATATCTCTTCAGCATTGAAATATATCAAATAATATCAAATTGAACTTGGACTTTTCATTGAATCGCTTCTTTCTTCAACAGACCGGAATCTGAAAAGCCGATACCTTTATTCTTAGATCACAATTTATTACAGTCCGCTAAATTCGTCGCTAGTGTTAATATACACTGACACAATCACACTACCTCTCACACTTTGCCAATTGACAAGTGCTGTATTGCACATCTACTATCAGACAGTATCTAAATCTTTTCCATTTGAAGAAATGCAAGAGAACCAAGGGCCTCATCACGCTATTAGCTCACTGCGAAAACCGAGTTAAATCGTCTGATTTCTCCTCTGATTCTTAAGATATGGTCTTGCGATTTGATGTAAATTCCGCTGACAGTTCGATAATAATCCATCCAGTTTCAAAATTCTTATTATTCTTATTCTTATTAATTCTTCATTTATGGCTGCTAGTCCTGAAGCCACTCTAAACATTTATTGTGTAAAGCAATATATAAATGTTTTCTATCGTAAAATGTACGTGATATCTGTACTGGTCGCAAAGCTTTTACGTCTGTTTGTTCTAGAATTTAGTAAGTGTAGGGTGCCAGAGATCAGTTGTTTCTCTCTTATAAAAATAAGTTTTAAGATTACATTGTTCGTTGACTACAGTTCTCAAGTTGTTTCAAGTTTCAAGTGAAGAAATAAGCAAAATAAATAATCGATCGTTTTCCATTTTCATATTTTATATACACGTCACAGTATACAAAACATAGAATACATAGCTAAAAAATTTTTTTTCTTGTTAAAAGAATTTCGTGTTAAGGAATATTGTCAAAAAGAAAAAAAATCATCAAAATTAAATTTATTAGAGTACATTTTATTTACATTGTTAAGTGTATATGCATGCATCTAATAAAGCCCGTTCAAACACTTCCGGAATTTGCTTTTTTTTTCTTCAATTCTTACTATTAACTCACTCTCTATACATTTATTTATTTGTTTATTTATCTTGGTGGAATTTTCAATCGTTATTGAAATACATTTTAAAGCGCCCAGTTGAGCTGAAATTTGATATACATAATTATTTTGGATGTCAATACAATAATTTAATTATAATTAATAAAAATTAATTGACTAACTAATTATTAAAAGAATTACAAATACATCCAAGTTGGTGACTTACGACCATTTTGGCGACTGGTGTCAAAACTTGAAATTTTTTTTCTCACGTTTTAAAGCATTCAGTTGAACTGAAATTTTATATACACAATTATTTTGGATGACAATACAATACGTTAATGATAATTAATAAAAATTACCACTTAATGTTGTGATTCTGTCATATGTATATACGTATTTATATTAATTGTAACTATTTAATAAAAAGTAGCTAAAATAAAATTTTTCTTTGTTGATCTAAGTAGGAATTGACTTAAAGTTTTTTTTATTACTTGTTTCAATTAATGTTAATAAAGTAAAGTTAGCAATACCAAAATCTTTGCAGATTTCCGTTTTCGTCTTCTGTTTTTGATCAAGAACCTTAAGAAGATCCAACTTTATTTTAAGTGAAATAACAATTTGCTTTCCTCCTGAGTTCTTTGTCATTGTATTTGTAAAAAGAATTATTCTAAACTAGAAAAAATAATTCAAACCAAACTCACTGATTTTTACTTACACTGTACTCATCACCGAAACTGGAAGTCAACTGTTGAGATATGAAATGTTTTTTGGGGTGTTAGGAGGGATGGAGGGTGAAAGTAGCTTAATATATAGATAAATAAAATTGGCTCGTGTCACAGGCTATTCTGAGGGTATTTCAAAGCCAAGTTAGTCTCTTTCTACGAAACATGTGAAACGAGCTCTCTTTCATTTCACGCCCCTCTTAAATCTCACCTGTGGGGCTGATGTTTTTTTGTATTTTTTTAATTCCCAGAAGGAAAGTTTTTGTCGTGTTAAGGTATCCGACTGCTAGCGACAACTTTTTTTTGAAAAAATGGAGACATGGGGATTTTTTTGTGATTTTTAGATTTATTTAGAATGTTTTAAGGAAAAATTCCTAAAATTGAAAACATAAAAAAAAATTATTATTATTAAAATGGGAAAAAACTGGTGAAAATATACAAAAAATTACATAAACGGGCTCCGCTTCCCCTACAAAAATTTTTCGAACAAATTCTCAATTTTCAATTTTAATGTGTTACTTTGTTATTTATGTTTGAAATGACCTTCAAGATAATAGATATTTTAATTTTTACAAAAACTAGAGACTCTAGTCTTAGTGACTACATGAAATTGCTTAAAAAAACAGTGATTATATTCACATAAGGGACTGTAAATTTTGAAATAATACAGTGATTGATAAATCTGAGGATCAAAATATTTCTACTGTCATACAAAACATTTACAAAAATTTTCATTAAATTATTTTCAAAACTTTTTGAGCAATCGCTGTCCACGTTTGAGTTTTTCGAAAAAAAAAACACATTTCGAGTACAACGCATTTTGATGTTTGACATCTTGTGTAAAGTTATGGCATCTTCTTTAGTTAAAACACTTGTAGGTTTTGTTCTAGTGAATGAAAACAAAAACTTGGTATTTTTATTGCTAATAAGATCGTCTATAAAAGCAAATCATAAAACAACACACTTGAAAACAAATCATGATTTTAGGGTAGTCGGATACCTTAAGCGATTTTCGTTTCGTGTTAAGAGAAAAAAAAATGCATAGTAGTTTGCCAGGACAGTTGCATTATTTCATGTTAACCAATATTTCATTTTATTCATTTTTGCACGTAGATGTTACGTAATATATAAGCCTGTATAAGCTTAAGATCCATTAATGCAAAACTATATTTTTAATTATATGTTGTTTTTTCAGCTTTTTTAAATACACACAAAACCCAAAAAGTATGGTTGTCCTTTAAGTGTTTAGCAAAAATAATTTCTAAATTTTGAAAAATTCTTTTTAGGCATTTCATTGAGATACCTTGAAAAAATTATTGATATTGAGAGAGAGAGAGATAAAGACTGCAGAAAAATTTTAAGGACATTTAAAGTTGTATTTTTGACTGTGGGTTATTTTTTTACGGTTATATGTTTTATTAATTTCAAATTGAGTGCCACTCTAAAATCTACTTTAATATGCAAAATTATATCAGAAATACTTAACTCTTACATGAAGAGACAACATTTTTTTATTAATAATCTCCTTGATATAGTTTTTACTGCCATGTAAATAGTTTATATATTACTCCGGTAATTATATTGAGCTGTAATAATGTTAAAAATTAAAAAAAAATCAACAAATATATGATGTACATGTTAAAAAACAGACCAAATGTAACACTAAAATCATGTAGAAGCTACTTAAAAAATGGAATTACATTAGTAGTAGAATAATAAAAATATTTTCTAGTATTTCAAAAGGACTGACACACACTGATTCTTCAATCTAAGTAAAATGAAGAATTGCTTATAAATCTGTTAAGCAGCTTAAATATTGCGAATGCACTGTCTGATTATATACTTATAAGTCCAAAATCTCCTCTTTTCTGGAAAACATAAAGTGAATATGTGTTGATCTAACGACATCACACATCAAGTGAAGCTTATGAAATAGAATCATTAATCCTGTTAAGAAAGTAAGAAAGAAAAATGCATTAATTCTTCATTTCTGTGTTTGGGAGTTCCTTTACACATCCTCATATATCTTATTAACACGCTTTTATAAGTTTCACTTGTATGTAACGGAATCTTTGACCTTGATTTTTATCCACTTTAAAAGGTTGGATTAATTGAAATGCAATAATTTGTCAAGGATCGATGACAATACAATAATTTCATAATTATTTTATTGTCCCGCTGACTTGTGACAATTAGGAATACGATTTATAGATTTGGCGACTACTTCCGTATACCACTTCCGGATTTGCCGACTTATTGCATAAGCTATTTTCGGATTTTGCGACCAATTTCATATGCCATTTCCAGCTTTGGCGACTAATTCCAGATTTAGAGACTAAAAGATTAGGATGCAACCCTAAAACCGCAAATAGGTTTGTGGTTAATACAAATAAAACAAAAAAAGTGCGTGCTTTATATGAGAAAGGGTAGGATGGATGCGTTAGCAATTTCTCACCATAATATAAGTCTAGTTTTTCTGGAAATGGAAATAAAAAAAAAAGACTCGTGCATGTGAAAAAAATAATTGATGTTCTAACTGCTAAATATTATATATATTCTAAGTATTCTATGTTGTACAATTATTCTTATTATTTAATTACTCTTATACATTATATTTAATTATTATTAAAATAGTTATCAGCATAAATGTTAATTTTTCCTAAAAAGTTTATTGTGATATGATTCGTTATTTTTGTTCTAAAAAATAATTAAAATGTTTTAAGTGCGCAGTGGTTATAACGTCTAGCCACCACCCAGGAAAGAAACCCTCCATCAGATATTTTTTT
Source organism: Trichonephila inaurata madagascariensis (assembly GCA_019973955.1). Classification (NCBI taxonomy): domain Eukaryota; kingdom Metazoa; phylum Arthropoda; class Arachnida; order Araneae; family Nephilidae; genus Trichonephila; species Trichonephila inaurata. The sequence continues at coordinate 375,645 of BMAV01001028.1, forward strand.
TTGTGACTAAATAACGTTTATAGAGGATGAGAACATTACATTTTTCAAGTTCTTTTTCACAGAAAATTGTATTTTAGCTGTGTGCCCGTTAAAAGGTTATATAAAGGCGTATAAAAAATAAATTTTGCGAAATTTTCTTTACGAAAATATCTAATATGATTAGTATTACCTAAAGCATAAGGGTGTTTAAATTCAATATGCATTTGGGGAAGTTAAACGTTTTCAATTCCATGATAGCTTTACAGTTTAGAAATACAAAAGGGGGAGTGATTTTGTGTCTGTTTGCATGTTTATTAATGTTTTGCGTTTTACTCTTTTACAGGTAGATAAGTTCATAACGTCACCATTAAGTATTAGTCAAAAGATGAAAAAATCTTTCGATAAGCGGGATATAAGATTTTTGCACGCGGGCGGCAGATACCCTAGGATCTGTCCAGCGAATAAAGATTCCAACGCTTTATCCATACATTTAGGAAAAACAGATTTAATCGTTAAAATTTCTAAGATTTCCTCTAATTCATTAATTACTACTTGTTCTGTTTCTGGGAACTCGTAATTAGGTTTTGTTATGGAATTAGTTGTTGCTCACTCCTTAAAATGCCCAGCTTTTTATTTAATAAAGCTGCACTATATTCTGATGTGTTTACAAATCCAAAACTATTTTTCTATGATTAACTTTCAAATCAAATGATTTCTAATAAACCAATTGAAATCCGATAAAATTACCATATGTCACAAGAATTCAATGAAGAACTTATTAAAAAATCTCTCATTTATCCAAAAGCTTACAAACTCTTATATAATGTTGGGAAAGAAGCACTTTTTATTGCCTTATTTATAGTATTCTTTGAGATTTGGGAAAGTAGAGTCTGTAAAAATCGTCTTTTCAAAATTCTTACTATTCTTATTCTTATTAAATCATTTATGGCTGCTAGTCCTGAAGCCACACTAAACATTTATTGTGTAAAGCAATATATAAATGTTTTCTATCGCAAAATGTACGTGATATCTGTAGGGGTCGCATAGTTTTTACGTCTGTTTTTTGTAGAATTTAGTAAGTGTAGGGTTCTAGATTAGGTGTTTTTCTCTTATAAAAATAAGTTTTAAAATTTTACATTGTCTGTTTTCTACAGTTCTCAAGTACTTTCAAATTTCAAGTGAAGAAATAAGCAAAATAAATAATCGACCGTTTTCCATTTTCATATTTTATATACACATCACACTATACGAAACACAGAATACATGGCTAAAAAATTTTTTTCTTGCTAAAAGAATTTCATGTTAAAGAATATTGCCAAAAAGAAAAAAATTCATCAAAATTAAATTTATTAGAGTACATTTTATTTACATTGATAAGTGTATATGCATGCATCTAATAAAGACCGTTCAAACACTTCCGGAATTCGCCTTTTTTTCCAATTCCTACTATTAACTCACACTCTCTATATATTTAGTTGTTTATTTATTTATTTATCTTTGTGGAATTTTCAATCGTTAATAAAATATATTTAAAGCGCTCCATTGAGCTGAAATGTGATATACATAATATTATTTTGGATGACAATACAATAATTTAATTACAATTAATAAAAATTAATTGATTAAAACTAATTATTTAAAGAATTACAAATTCAGCCACGTTTGACGGCTTGTGTCAAAACTTGAAAAAATTTTTTCTCACGTTTTAAGGCATTCAGTTGAACTGAAATTTTATATACACGACTGTTTTGGATGACAATACGATACGTTAATGATAATTAATAAAAATTAGTGGCCACTTAATGTTGTGATTCTGTCCTATGTATATACATATTTATATTAATTGTAACTATTTAATAAAAAGTAGCTAAAATATAGTTGTCCTTTGGTGGTCTAAGTACGAATTGACTTAAATTTTTTTTTATATTGCTTGTTTTAATTAATGTTAATAAAGAAAAGTTAGCAACACCAAAATCATTGGAGATTTCCGTTTTCATCTTCTGTTTTTGATCAAGAACCTTAAGAAGATTCAACTTTGTTTTAAGTGAAATGACAATTTGCTTTCCTCCTGAGCTCTTTGCCAATGCATTTGTAAAAAGAATTATTCTAAACTAGAAAAAATAATTCGAACCACAAACTCACTGTTTTTTTCTTACACTGTACTCATCACCGAAACTGAAAGTCAACTGTTGAGATATGAGGTGTTTTTTGAGGGATGGAGGGTGAAAGTAGCTTAATATATAGATAAGTAAAATTGGCTCGTGTCACAGGCTGTTCTGAGGGGATTTCAAAGCCAAGTTAGTTTCTTTTCAACGAAACATGTGAAACGACCTCTCTTTCATTTCACGCCCCTCTTAAATCTCACCTGCGGGGCTGATGTTTTTTGTATTTTTTTAATTCCCAGAAGGAAAGTTTTTGTCGTGTTAAGGTATCCGACTACTTGCGACAACTTTTTTTTTGAAAAAATGGAGATATGGGGATTTTTTTGTGATTTTTAGATTTATTTAGAATGTTTTAAGGAAAAATCCTAAAAATGAAAACAAAAAAATTATTATTATTAAAATGGGAAAAACTGGTGAAAATATACAAAAAATTACATAAACGGGGCCCGCTCTGTACAAAAATTTTATGAACAAATTCTTAATTTTTCAATTTTGATGTGTTACTTTGTTATTCATGTTTGAAATAACCTTCAGGATAAGAGATATTTTATTTTTTACAAAACCTAGAGCACCTTATCTTAGTTATTATATGAAATTGCTTAAAAAAACAGTGATTATATTCACATAAAGGACTGTAAATTTTGTAATAAAACAGTGATTGATAAATCTGAAGGTCAAAGCACTTCCACTGTTATACAAAACATACAGAAAAAATTTTATTAAATTATTTTCAAAACTTTTTGAGCAATCGCCGCCCCCATTTGAGCTTTTCGAAAAAAGAATTTAGCATTTCGAGTAAAACGCGTTTTAAAGTTTGACATATAGTGTAAAGTTATTGCATCTACTTTTACTAAAACACTTGTAGTTTTTTTTCTAGTGAATGGAAAACTTGGTATTTTTATTAAGATAATAAGACGATCTATAAAATAAAACCATAAGAAAAATTTGTCAATTTTTCAAAAAAATCATGATTTTAGGGTAGTCGGATAACTTAAGCGATTTTCGTTTCGTGTTAAGGGAAAAAAAATGCATGAAAATTTATAGTAGTTTGCCAGGACAGTTGTATTATTTCGTGTTAACCAATATTTCATTTTATACATTTTTGCACATATATGTTACGTAATATATAAGCGTGTATAAGCTTAAGATCCATTAATACAAAACTATGTTTTTAATTATATGTGGTTTTTCAGTTTTTTTAAATACACACAAAACCCTAAGAGTATGGTTGTCTTTTAAAAGTTTAGCAAAAATAATTCCTAAATTTTTGAAAATGTATTTTAGGCATCTCACCTTGAACAAAATTATTGATCTTGATAAAGACTGCAGAAAAATTTTAAGGAAATTTAAAGTTGTATTTTTCACTGTGGGTTATTTTTTTACGGTTATATGTTTTATTAATTTCAAATTGACGGCCATTCTAAAATCTACTTTAATATGCAAAATTATATCAGAAATACTTAACTTTTACATAAAGAGACAACATTTTTTTATTAATAATCTCCTTGATATAACTTTTACTGCCATGTAAATAGTTTATATATATTACCTCAGCAATTATATTGAGCTGTAATAATGTTAAAAAATAAAAAAAAAAAAAATCAGCAAATATATAATGTACATGTTAAAATAGACCAAATGTAACACCAAAATAATGTAGAAGCTACTTAAAAAATGGAATTACATTAGTAGTAGAATAATAAAAATATATTCTAGAGTATTTCAAAAGGACTGAAACTGATTCTTCAATGTAAGTCAAATGAAGAATTGCTTATAAATCTGTTAAGCAGCTTAAATATTGCATATGCACTATCTGATTATATACTTATAAGTCCAAAATCCTCTTTTCTGGAAAACATAAAATGAATACTTGTTGATCTAACGACATCACACAGCAAAAATGAAGCTTATGAAATAGAATCATTAATCCTATTAAGAAAGTAAGAAAGAAAATGCATTAATTTTTCATTTCTGTGTTTGGGAGTTCCTTTACACATCCGAATATATCTTATTAACACGCTTTTATAAGTTTCACTTGTACGTAACGGAATCTTTGATCTCGATTTTTACCCACTTTAAAAGGTCAGATTAATTCGAAATTTTGCACACTTGTCAAGGACCGATGACAATACAATAATTTCATAATTTTGTTTCATTGTCCTGATCAGGATAATTACGAATACGATTTATAGATTTGGCGACTAATTCTGTATACCACTTCCAGATTTGACGACTTATTGCATAAGCCATTTTCGGATTTTGCGACCAATTCCATATGCCATTAGCAGCTTTGGCGACTAATTCCAGATTTAGCGACTAAAAGATTAGGATGCAACCCTAAAACCGCAAATAGGCTTGTGGTTAATACAAATAAAACAAAAAAGTGTGTTCTTTGTATGAGAAAGGGTAGGGTGGATGCGTTAGCGATTTCTTACCATAATATAAGTCTAGTTTTTCTGGAAATGGAAATAAAAAAAAAAAGACTCGTGCATGTGAAAAAAATAATTTATATTCTAACTGCTAAATATTTTTATAAAGCAATATATACTTTTAGAAGTGATGATACAAATTAACATTATAGCAATACGTTTAAAAGGTGATAATACGATTGAACTTTAATATTTCTTCTTAACACACTTTGAATTAGTTAGACCTGTATCTATAGAGATGGAATCTTTGAAATATAATGATATGGGACTCCTGCAAGGCCTCGTAAGTGGAGACAGTAAATACCCTTCAGACCCGTTAATTAATATACATTGAAGAGCAAGGCTAATTCTAGTAGCCACGTAATTCCGGCTCGAAATATCAAACTCAAGGATAAATTCAACAAAGAATAAATGATAGTTTAAAAAACTAAAAAACAGGTTTTTATTGTAGATAAACTAAAAAAATGAAAAATAAATTATAGTTTAAAAATTACTAAGAAACACGCTTTTATAGTGAATCGAACTAAAAAGTAAAAAAATAATTCTTAATATAAGAATAAAATATAGTACAAAGCGTGGGGTGCTTTGTACTACATTTTTACACTAACTCAGCATTTTCGAATAGAACTATTAAGAAATTGTAACAATTATTATAGAGCACCCCAGGATTTTACCCCAAAGACATTAATTTTCTCGTTAATCAATTTATTCTTATATCAAGAATTATTTTTTTACTTTTTAGTTCGATTCACTATAAAAGCGTGTTTTTTAGTTCTTTTTTAAACTATAACTTATTTTATGCATTCATTTCTTATTTCTGTTATTGTAAGTTTAATGTATAACAATATAATGGAAATAAATTCAGACTGGTATTTTAAAAATGTAATTGTAAGATATACTTAATTATTATTTTCATTTTTCATATTTTCTTAATGGAATGTTCAGTATTTCACATATGATTAAGCTGATTGAAAAAAAATCAACAGTTTACATCAGCAAAGTTTAATTGAAAATTGCTTGTTGCATTTCATCACATTTTTATTCTGTTTTGGTATGTGTTTTTTTTCACGAAATATATATAGAGAGAGCATTGTCTGAATACGTTCTGAATAAAATTTTTGATTTTCGTTGGATAAATTGTTGCCATTAAAAGTTAAGCTGAGATGTGCACTTTAAAGTATTTTTTAAAGAAAATATAGGTGAAAGAAAATTTATTTGTTATGAGTTTCGCACAATATTCCTGATGTGTTGACATAGAAATATCACAATAATTTTTTTATGTGGAAGTATTTCAATATCATATTTGTATTACCAGTTTCCTTTGCAAGAAGTGTTATAATCGTTCTTAATTTTGATATGATTTTCATTGATCTTATGTTTTAAGGAATTTGGAGTTATGACATTTTACACAAATTAATTAAATCAAACTAGATGATATATACAGAGCGCTTATTAAAAAGTTACATAAATACCAGGCAATATCTTTTATAATGCAATTAATTTCTCTATTTTTTTTAACAAGCATTGGAATATTAAGCGCATTCATATGTTAGATTTTTTTAAAAAAAAAATAGCAACTAAAAAAGTGAGCAATGTACAATTCAATTTTATTACAGTGTTACAAGATTCTTCTTCATTAACATACAAACAGAGTTCTCAGTAAATTAAACAAATGCTTGCTAAACATTATCAGATTTCTGTATAAATGCTTCAGTTCTATTAAGAAAATTTTAAATAGAGGGAACATTCGCCCGATTATTTTAATAAATTTATGATACTTTATAAAAGATATCTAGAAATAGAATGTAGATCTTAAAGCCCAATTAAGAGGCTTATAAGTATCACTGTTTGTAATTTACCAATTAGCACTCCATGTATTATAAGAAAATATAATTATTCAATAATCTTAAGAATTATAATATTTTATTAAACATTTTATTTATTAATAGAATGACATTTAACAGAGCAATTTGAAGGTAATTCAAGTACATAGACGAATATTTACTCTAAACATAGAAAAAAAAATTATTTTTAAAACAAAACTAGTTGAAACTGGTAGAAAATGTAATGTGCGTTAGAAGTCATACATTTCCAATAAAAACTCAAGAACTAATTTATATAAAAATAGATTTTAAAATTAATTTTATATAAGTCAAACTTAATATAGATTGAACACTTTTTAGTTAAGGAACCGGAAACTTTTTCTTTAGAAAAAAGTACTTGCAATTGAATAGTTATTTTATAAAATTCCTTACAAAATTAATTTAAAACATTTTAAATATAATATAATTGATATTATACAATTAATTTCTTATTTTTAATAGTTTAAAGAGTGTTTTTCTTTAAAATAAAGCATTTGAGGGCATATAAAATTTATTTTTAAAAACGTCACATTCCTTTTATAAGTAAGATAGAAATGATCAACAGACGGAATATATCCTTACTGCTGATCATGTTTTTACATGTCAATATGTGTATCATTCTTTTGTACTAAATTAGAAAAAAAAATGAAAAATAAACGGTTACCATAATAGGCAGAAAGAAAGATAAAGAAGCAGTCTTAAAAAAAATTGTTCTATTTCTTTTTGACACTTTTTTTTTCTTGATGCTAATCTTTCTAATGAACTTAATCTTACAAGTATTGTTCTGACATCCACGCATTAAAGCACAGAAGGATCGAAACCCAATTAAAGTTTCCAGAATAAATGGCAAAGCTAGACGAGTAAATTGTGAAAGACAAAACCTTCCGAGATTAGTTCCAGAAATGATTAAACTTTAGAATTGTCTTCTTTTATTCAATAGATGTGAAAAAGCGTTTAAGGTAAGATTTGTTAGACATACGTATTATAAATTATTGTTATAAGAATAGCGCTAAAAATAAACCATCATTAAAATATATAAGACCAAATATATTAATTACATAAAAGTGGTTTCTTTAAAATATAGCACGTAACGTTTGTGCATAAATAAAAGAAAAGGATGTAACATATATTAAATCTACTATACGAGGTGTTGAATTTTTTCTAAAATGCATCAATGCATTTCTTCAGAAATTTTTGTTTTTGTACTATAAATGTATTTTTTCAATTCCTACTATTTTAGTTCACACTCTCCCAATATATATATATATATATATATATATATATATTGTTTAAGTTTTCAATTGTTAATAAAATTATTTTTATTCATCCGCTGAGGTTCAAATACATTTTTTTTAAAACTTGTAGTGGATGACACTTGATGTTTATATAGTTTTTTTTCAAA
>BMAV01001028.1:383578-397806 GCA_019973955.1 Trichonephila inaurata madagascariensis
AAACTTGTAGTGGATGACACTTGATGTTTATATAGTTTTTTTTCAAATATTAATTCATTAATTAAATTTAAATAACTAAAATAAAACTTTTCTTTGTTGACTTAATTTTTTTCATTACTTATTTCTTCTACAATTGTATTTTATTTTTGACACCAAAAGAGTTTTAAAATTTTATTTCAATTTAAGTTATATATTTTAGATATTATGAGAAAGGAAAGCTTAATAAGTGTTTTTCTTAAAAGTAAACCATTCAGAAATAAAAATGAAAAATCCTGATATGTCTCTTGTTTTTTAATTAAGCTTATTTTCATCGTATTCTGTTTGATGGCACACAATATTATTTTATTCATCGCTATTATGAGCAATATTACTTTAGCATTTTATTAAATAATCTTCGTCCAGCACGTACTGATTTGCTGCTGTTTTTTCAATTCCTACTATTAGCTCACTCTCTATATTTATTTATTTATCTTGGTGGAATTTTCAATCGTTAATAAAATACTTTTTAAAGCGCCCAATTGAACTGAAATTTTATATACATGAATATTTTGGATGGCAATATAGTAATTTAATTATAATTAATAAAAATTCATTGATTAAAACTAATTATTAAAATAATTACAAATACAACCACGCTGGTATCATTTTTGGCGACTTAGTGACCATTTTGGCTACTTGTGTCAAAACTTGAAAAGTTTTTTTTCTAACATTTTAAAGCGCTTAATTTGAGCTGAAATTTTCTATACACTATTGTTATGGGTAAAAATACGATAATTTAATTATAATGAATTAAAATTAATTGACTGAAACTAATCATTTAAAGAATTACAGATACAGCCACGTTGGTTTCATTTTTAGCGACTTGGGTAAAAACTTTTAAAAGATTTTTTTTCTCACGTTTTAAAGCATTAATTTGAACTGAAATTTTATATACACGATTGTTTTGGATGACAATACGATACTTTAATAATAATTAATAAAAATTAATTACCCCTTAATGTTGTGATTCTGTCATATGTATATACATATTTATATTAATTGTAACTATTTAATAAAAAGTAGCTAAAATAAAATTTTTCTTTGTTGATCTAAGTAGGAATTGACTCAAATTATTTTTTTTTATATTACTTGTTTAAGAAAATATTATGTTAACATTTAGAAATAATTCTGACAATTAATGGAAATATCTTCAAAAAAAACTTAATAAAAAGTTTCAAAGTGAAGTAATAATTACCTGTATATATAACCGCCTAACGTGAAATAACCACAGCTAGCCTTTTAAAATCAAGATGATGCAAGCTTGCATTAACCACGTATTTGGACACAAATTAGAAAAATCTTTACTAGAAATCATATGAATTTTATAACTTTCTGTTGTGTGTGTGTGTGTGATCGTGATTATAAACAGATGAGATTTTCAAAGCTAAGGAGAACGTTTTAATCTTTTGTAAGGCTTGAGTGCTTTTTTCTAGTTGCTGTCGTCCTTTGTATTTGTGACCATCAATAAATATAATTTTACGTTCAACCCTTTGCATATTTTATAAAATAGAAATAAATATATTCTTGAAATTTCTCTTTAATGCAAATTTTTTTTCGCAAGCTCTAAAATAAGGATTTCTGTTTTTGAGATGTCTTTTGCAAGACTCAATGTAAAAATTCTTTTGAAGATTTCGATAACTAATACGTATGTAGATCTTTGTAATAAACAAGCAGATAGCCCTGTATTATTGTAACCATCATACAATAAAGTATGTATAAACTTACTTCAAATTTGGATCACACATGTCAGTATCAATAGTCGCACAAGATTGAAATAAATCACAGAATTTTCGAAGTTTGCTTAAGATTCAAAGACTTATGAAGATTTGCTTAAGACCATCTATTTATAGAAAAAAGTAAATTGTTAAGTTTATGTATATACTTTTGTTATCTTAGGAACCTTTTTAACTACCTAGATAAATGTTCAAACTTTGAGACTGAAGGAACATCAAATATTTTTTAAATTTCTAATGGCAGATTGGTGTTTTACCATTGCAAACCTAGCACATTCCCCGACAGCTGGCATCACTTTTTGTGCGGCACCACGCTCTGAAGGTGCGAAACCGTTCTTTGGAATTTAGTTTTGCTGAGAGCACACACACCCAAGCTAAACAAGTACTCAATGGATCTTTTACATGTCGCATAATCACATGACATGGACGCTGTGGATTTTTTGCATCAGGAAAATCTACCGATTGGAGAAGGGGTCGGAAACCGCAACATTGGCCGTACAAGGCCAGAGACAAACTACGCCCCCCAACCAGCTGCATCTAATATGTTGCGCGCGCACGCACGCACACACACACACACAACATGCATTCCCCGTTTAACGCGCATCCTCTTTTTTTGCGAAGAAACCTGAAATATACTTATAGAAAGCTCATATTTTGAAATCGTTTATTCGATATATTATCCCAGAGGCTTTTAAAGAAGTATGGTACAGTTCTACAATTACAACTCATTTACTTCATAAACCATGTTATTTGTTTTAAATAAACGGTTTTTCGATATATGTCGAAGTTTAATCTTTTTTATTTTTAAAGCTATCATTTTTTCCTACCTGGCGTTTAACGCGCACCCGTAAATTTTTATCTTAATTTTTGTGTTAAAAGTGCTCGTTTTACTTCGGAATTTATAGTATATATACTCTCTAGTATTTGGGATATAATGTGAACACTTAAAATAAATATATTTCATAAAGTAAAATAATTTTATAGTGTGCTATTGTCTTCTGAATTCTCATTCTTGATATGAAATGAGAACATATGTTTTCGAGTGGGAGGACCCAAAGCACCAAATATATCTTAATAAAGCTTAACCATACAATAATATCTATCCAGACTTTCAGATGAGTTAATGAAATGAATGTGTTGGAGGAAATGAAAACACATGTTCTTAGTTCCGTGAAGTATTATATAATTAGAATGAATCGGAAATAGTTAGAATTAGTAACGCTCTCATATTAAGGAAGGAGTTAGTGTTTATTGCTTTTTTGATTGGAAATGGGAATCAGCTCCTGTTGCATAATTAGAAAGTTAAATGTTACTTTATTAATACTGTATGTAATCACATGTACTATAAGTTGGTTTAATTACTACTGTCCACAATTTCAAAAGATACAGAAAACAATGAAATTAAACTTATCCTCTTGACTCTAGCATGAAACTTTAAATATGATAAAAATAGTTTTACTCCGTTGATGAGAATTTTAATAATTTAATACCATGTATTAAGTTCCGTGAAAGCGTAATGATTTCATTTTCTCTGTTACTTAATTAGACAAAATATCTATTCATGTTGAATAGATTGTTTTCAGGATTTCTTTTACATACTGAATTCTAATCAATCTTCACAAATATATACAGTTTCTATAAAAAAAGTGTTTAAACTTTTTTATTAACACAGCTATTTCTTTGATATTTCCAATTCTTCCAATCAGTCTCAATCATTTAAATTTTTTTACAAATGGTATAGCAAGGCATGCTTTTGAAAACTATTCAATTTTTTTAAAAACAATTTCTTTTTCATAACAAGGATTATATTAATTGTAAAACATCATTGTATTTGTATAGTTTATTTTTTTAGCAAACAATTTCTTTTCACATGTAATAATTCAACATTTAGAATGTCTTTCAATCATTTAACTTTTAGTAAATAAGTCGTTATACGTACACTGGTGTGCAAATCTTAAGCAACAGATGTCTTTTATTTTCCCACAACTCCGCGAGAAATCATCAGAGAGGTATAAATTCAGAAATGAAAGACAGTGTTTCTTACTTAAATGGTGATAAAAGCATAGTTACGCAAAAATAGTATGGAATCAAACAGAAAGAAATCTTTATTGAAATCATAGTATCGTTACACATGATTGTCTGTCCAAGAGGAAGAACAAGATGTTCCTTAGTATGGGATATGCCCTGCTCTTACTACAATGGTTGCTTCACCCCATCTCTTCATACTCAGCGCCAGATTGTCCAACTATTCTTCAAGTAAGAGTCTCCATTCTTTAATTGGCCTCTCTTTCAGTTGTTGAGTGTTCCCCGGAGGATAAAATCATCCTGCAAAGTGTCTCCTCAAAGTATCCCACACATGTTCCATGGGATTTAAATCAGAAGAGAACGCTGGCCAATTCCTCCAAGCGAGTAATATCTACACTTTCCAATAGCTGATGAACATCTGCAGTCCCATATGGCCATTCCTTGTCATCCATAAAGAGGTAATCTCGTACAATTGCACTTCGAACAGACGCACATGGGGATGGATCACCTCCTTAAAATAGAGATCTCTTGTTACCGAACCTTTGTCGAAAAAGGAGAACCCAGTCCATCCGTTCAGCCTAATTGTTCCAAAGACGACAAATCTAGGACCAAACTTCAAGTCTCTTTCCACGATATAATGAATGTATGCCCCAATATCTCTCCAAATAAACTGATGTTGAGAATCGTTTGTGGCTCTGAATCAACTCCCATCCTTAAAGAGGACACGACTCCATTGACGAGATGTATACTTTTTGAGTTTCTGACCCTACTCTAAACGGTGACACCGATGGCCAATTTTCAAAGTGATATAGCGTTCAGGACGGCGGGCAAATTGGCCACCTTTGTGAAAACCTCTGGCAACACTAAAACGCGACACTTGTCGCTGAATACAGTTGCTGAGCAATGGCGCTTGGTGACTGATATGCTCTTTTTGTATGCAAGAAAATATATTGGTAATGCACTGCAGCTGTTTTCCTAGGATGGACACCACCAACTTTTCTAACTGCTACTGCTATATCTATGGTTTTGAAGGCTTTCCAAGCGCGCAAAATGACACTTTTTTGATTCCGAGTTTTTCAGATACAGGTCAAACTACGCTCCTCCTTCAGCTTTCCAATGATTCGTCCTTGTGTGAAGTCAACCAGGTGATTATTCTAGCCATATTTCACAAAAGAACTCCCTTGCACTTGCAGCAAATGTTTTTAATTGCGCCTCTATTATTCCTTTTATTGTAGTCTTGACCTGTGCGTGCCAACCACAGGTCGTACAATCACGCATACACTCACGTTACCTATGGCATTTTGTTCCTAACATTTGCTTACGAATCACCTTTCCATTGAATTGCATGTTCATTGTTCTAATAACAATAAACCCTGTTCTGGAATCTCATTGGCCCTCTTCTTAAAATTTACTTTGTTGCTTAAGCTTTGCACACCAGTGTATATCTCTATGCTTTTAAATAGAAGGGAGCTTCATAATAATATCCATTTCTCTTGTACTCTGTTAAGATATACCTCTTTCGATTAACAAAATGTTTGTCCAAAATACTTTAACTAGTGCTTAACACCTTTGGGAAAAGGAACGCGAAGCGTTCCTCCATCCCATATCGAAAAATATTTGTGACCATATGAGGGAAAGGCCTGGATTAAGGCTTCTGATTTCCGGGGTTTTTCCATTCACGGGAATGTAATTGTTGTTCCCGAAATTACCGGGAATACATCAAAATTTTTTAAAAAAATTAAAAACAAGTTATTTTTAAATAAAATAAATAATAATTATGTAAAATAAGGATACATATAAATTCCAAAATTAATACTTATTTATATAATGAGTAAAAAATACAAAAAATATATGATAAATTGATTATTCATTTTTAAAATAGGATTTCAGAAAGCATAAGCAATTTATACTTTTATCACTTAGCCTAGTTCTAAGCTTTGTAACGAACAATCCGGCAGCAGAAAATGCCCTTTTGAATTCAACTGAGGTAAGAGGAATTGTTTTTAAAGCCTTACACATAGTTTTATAATGTTTGGTAATGGATTTTCAGTCGAGTCGAATAACTGCATCTCTTGTTTCATGATTTTATTGAAACTAGAACTTTTTTTGGTTGAACAATATATAAAACTTTTGTTTTGGAGTAAATTACTTTCCCTAATTTTTCGTCCAACGTCAGAAGTTTTTCTTTCAAAATCTCCATGCTTTCATCGTCTGAGTGCGAAGAGTTGGGTACTGATTCCTCTCTTTCGCGGAAAAGCCTTGTCCCTATCATTTGGGCTTGTCTAACCAAACAATTTTACCATGCAATCGCGAAATATCGACATTGACTGCAGCTGCTTCGTATTTCCTCCCAAAATTCAAATATTGCAGTAATCCTATTAATTTAACGTTGTGCCTCTCATTAATTCTTTAAAATAGAGAATATTTCATATTGTTCACAAATTCTGAATTTTATTTATTCAACTTTCCAATAAAGAAAGAAAATACACCCTCAGCATTTCAAACACAAAATTTTTCTAAGCCAATTTTTACTGGCTTTAAGCCTGCTACAATTGTAGTCACAGTTTCAGACTCTACATTGACCATCATTTCTTCTTCTTTAATGTCAATTAATGCTTTTAAAACTACTGACTTTATTTCTAAAGATTTTACAAGCATTACCAACAAATTATTCCAGCGTGTTTTGGTATCCGAATAAACCATTTTTTCACAGCCAAACTCTTCTTTAACATATTTTTGTAAAATATCATTCTTGAGAGAGGTGATTTTCTGAATAATTTTACTACATTTCTAATCTTTTTTAGATTCCCGGGAAATCCCGAAAACGAAGTATAATTCCCGGGAATAGAAAAAGTACAGAAATCTTATGATTTCCCGGGGTTACGGGAAAGAAACCCTAACCAGGATTGAGAGGGAGCTTCCTGACTGATGGACAAGAAGAAGCAGGGGTGTGTGGCTACGGTGACTGCTTCGAGACATCCGATGTTGCAGAAATTTTTCCATGCAAAAATACTTTAAACATTAGACGGATGCACATATTTTTTTTAATAAAAATTTATTCTACTTTTACAAGGACTATATCTCTCAGAAATTATCAGAATGTGAAAAGCATTAAAAATACAACAAGCTTTAATTATTATATCTAATGCTTAAGGAAATAATACGGTTTAGTTTTTAGATATAAAGCCTCACACACACACATAGATATATAACAAATTTTCGATACAATTTCAAAGTAAATACAAATTATTTACTACTAGAAACTACAAATTTTCTGCCATTAAATTAAAATGCTTTTTTTTTCTGTTTTTAAGGTGGATTTTCTTGATGCAAAAAAGCGGCAGCGACCATGTCGTATGATTAAAGATCCCCAGGGAGGTCCTTGGCAAAATTAAATCCTAGTACAGGTTCACATCGTCAGAGCTCAGGTGCCTCCCTCTAGGAAGGAAACTGGACGTCAAAATTACCTGTGGTGATTGGTATCCGCCAATATGGCACCACACTAAAAAGAGATACTGGATTTCGGTGAATGTACTAGGTATATTGATGAACTCTATTAATAACTGTTTATAATCTGCCATTGGAAATAAAATATATATAATTACATTATATAGATATAATTACAAGCCTGCTGGGTTGCGAGATGGTTTGTCGCTGGTCTTTTATACCCAAAGTTGTGAGTTCGACCCCGGCCGAAGTCTGTGGATTTTCATGATGCAGAAAATCGACAGCGGCCATGTCATATGATTTTACGGCATGAAAAAGATTCCTTGAGTGTCCGTTTGGCTTGGATGCTCTCAGCAAAATTAAATTTCTAGGTACAAATTTCGCATCGGCAGAGCTCAGGTAACTTCCTCTGGGTAAGAAGAAACTGGGTTTCAAAATTACTTGCGGTAATTGGTACCGCCTAAATGGTGCTGCATTAAAAAGTGATACCAGAGCTCCTGGGGAATGTAGTTGGTCTGCAAAGGTAAAAATACCAATACGCAGCCTCATTACAGGAAAAAAAAAAGATAAAACTACAAGATAACATTTGATTTTTTTATTAAGTTGTTCATCGCTTTATGATTTGAAATACTTGAAACTCTGACACATACAAGAAAAAAAAAACTTTTAAATGTATCACCCATCATTATTTTTTACGTTTAATTTTAATGTCTTCATTTAGAATTTTAAGCCTTTATTTTTTTGGGTGGCTTAAGATCTTAAGTGATTAAAATTGCAACTGAAAAAAATAAGTCATTTTTATACTTAGAATGGAGATGTTTTGGACCATAATATAATTAAAAAATATGTTAATCAAATTATATGTTAATAAAAAATGTTTAATCAAAAATATGGATCAATATTAATAAAAAAATACGTTTAGTCAAAAATGGGTTAATTACTGAAACTAGAAACATAGGATGTCACACGAAGTTAAGGAGTTATTGAAAAAATTATTTAACTCTACATGTAACATTTATAAAAAACTAACAAAGAACATTTAATAAACGCCATAACTGTGACTTAAATAAAATTGATTTTAAATCCAAATTCCCCTTTTCTAAATGGAAGGAATATAAATCATTGTAAATTCCGTTGTGTAAAGCTTTTAAATGTGAATGAAATCATTCATTCTTTTATAATTTTAATCTCCCATTATTCAAAGAGCTGTCAAAAATTTTCTTTAAATTGATAACAAATGATAGTTTCTAAATCTTTCTCTTACGAACTGAATGAAAACATTTAAGTTATGAACAGAAAGAAAAAGTCAGAAGAATTATGGGAGTATATCATAGATTTGCATAAATTTAACTAGAATGTTTTGATAAATTACTTAAAAACAATTACATTTGCATCGCGCTATAATATTGAGTTCAAACTAAATTTGGTTGGTTAGAATTGTTTTGGCACCAGGACTATACTTTAAAAATAAATGCACCTAACACTAGCTAAGAAGTATATGTTTCCTAATAAAAATAATAATTTAAAGTGAAATATTTTACATTTTATGTATTATCAATAAGGACCATGATTCTAATGCGTGGAAGAAAATAATGTTGCATAAGGTATACCTCAATAAAATCTTTTATTGGGTATGATATACATATTATCATGAAACATAATACGCGTTAAAAAGTGCTATTACATTCTGAGTAAAAATAACTTTATTAGAGGATAAAAGAAGATAACTCTGATTATACGAAGTATATCCCATGCAAAGCCAACTTAAAATAAGATTACATTTTCAAATAAAATGCGCTGGGATTACAATCATAGTTGACGGGCCATTTTGAAAATGGAATATCTTTTAATTCTCCAAGTTCTTTTTGGATTTCGCAGTAATATTAAATGTTGCAATGTATCATAAACCGAACAATAGGGTTCAACTTAATATTATGACTCTCTGCTTCCATTTTGGAACTGGATCTTTTCAATTTACTAAATACTTTTACTTCCATTTTTGGAAAAACATATTTAAGTACGATGAAATTTTTATTCTTTACAATTAGATGTGTTGTTGTTGCTAATGTATTCTGATTGGCAATACCAGATCGAGGCCCACGGCACTTTTGGTAAAGGGTTAGATCAGTGTTTCTCAAACTGCGGGGCGCGTCCCCTTAGGGGGGGGCATGATAACCCTACGAAGGGGGCGTGAGCATATTGAAAAGTTGGAAACAAAAAATTATTCAAAAAATTATTAACTTACTGAAAGTAAGCAATCAAATACATTCTGACATAATAAAAAATAAAATACTCCTTTACACTATAATACACTTATAAATGCATCAGTAGTGCACAATCTATTTTATAATTAACTTAACAATACTAAATTAAGGACAAGTTTAATAATTACCACTGGCCCTATAGATTTGTCATACATAAAGTTATCTGTCAACATTAACACTTATTTTATAATCTTACGGTTTATGATTAAACCCTTAAATGACGATTAAAAATTATGCTTCCCAATACCACCATTTAGCACTTAGGTAAGCGCATGTGGTGTATTGAGGGGTAGGTGGGAGTTAGAAAAGGAATAAATTATCAAATGCTCTGAAATAAGGGAATCCTTAGCAAACACTGTCAAAGTCATTTTATTGCTTTCCAAAGCCTTCGGAATAATTTTATGGATAGCAGTTCTAAAAAAATTATAACTTTAGAAAAACATTTATATACGTCAGGGCGCAATTAACACACTGTCTGAGTGAGACGTTTATATACGTTGGGGGGACTTAAGAGGTTAAAGTCGTACTATAGGTTTAGCGTCAGAGTATAGTATTATATGGAATTTAATACATCGTTTTTGTATGGAGGGGGCGTGCGATGCAAATTATGATTGAATATTGGGTCGCAAACATTGCAAGTTTGAGAAGCACTGGGTTAGATCGTACACCAGTCGTTAGCTTTAGCTCTGAGCTCCACCTCACGAGAGAACTTGCTGATCAACAGGTATTTAGAGTACCCGTTGCCGCGAAGGCACACTATACATTTATTAACACCAGCGTTTCTCAAACTGTGGGGCGTGCCCCCCTCGGGGGACGAGATAACTCTACAAGGGGACGCGAGCACATTGAAAAGTTGAAAACAAAAGATAATTTTTAAAAAAGTATTGAAAGTAAACAAACAAAAATACATTCTGACATAATAAAAAATAGAATACACATTTACACTGATGTAATACACTTATAAATGTATCAGTACTGCTCAATGTATTTCATAATTAATTCAACAATACTAAATTAAGAACAAGTTTAATAATTACCAGTGATCCCATGACTGTGTCATATATAAAACTATATACAAAGATTAATACTTATCTTGATAATTTGTGCTGTTTATAATTAATCCCTTAACTGCCGATTAAAATTTGTGCATTCTCTCCTCAACGCCACCGTTGTCCTCGTAGGCGTGCTTTTGTGATACACTAGGGGGGGGGGGGAAAAAAGGAATAAATAAGCACTGTCCTTTTATTGCATTCCAAATCCTTCGGAATAATTTTATGAATAGCAGTGCATAGAGAAAAGATCGTACTTTTGACAGACGCATATATATGTCCGGAGAAAATAACGTTTCAGCTGAGCGAGACGTTTATATGCGCGGGTGGAAATTAAGAGATTAAAATCCTATTGTAGCTTTAGCATCAAAGTATCGTGTTTCTGAATTCAATACATTGTTTTTGTATGGAGGGGGGAGCGATGAAAATTATGATTGAATATTGGGTCGCAAGTATTAAAAGTTTGAGAACCCCTGACTAACACCCATGCTTCTCCAGGATTCGAACTCAGGCCCTACGGCACAGTAGTCACCATCACTAACCACTATACTGAATGGGTAGCATAATTAGACATGTATTTATGTCTAAAATAAATTTTAAAAATATTAAGACATTAGTACTTACACTGGGCCTCTGAATTTCATTATTGATATCAAGTAATGTAACATGCAAATATATTTTATGAATTCTTAAAATAAAAATACTCTTTTGCATATCTATTTTCCATTTTTTCCTTTAAGGAATAATTTAGAAAATACAAATATGATGATTTTGGGGAGTTGAGCTGTGTTGAATGTATTAATACTCTGTATGACATTTCAAAAACATTTTAGAAATGCTTTTATTCATTTATTTGTCCTTTTCTAAATCTATTTTGGAAAGAGATCCATTAGATCTGTATCCAGAAAAGCCAGATTGAGAAAAACGAATGATTGTTTTGATTTATAAAGCACCAATTAAAGAAATAGGATAAAAAGAGGAATAAATGAATTGGAATAAGTATTGACGGATTTGGATTAATTTTACGCCCAAGCTGCCCTTTGAAATATTCAATGAATAACTTAAATCACTTTCAGTCTTGCTATTTTATAGTTAAACGTTAATTTATACTCTGATAGAAAATTGAAAACATCCAAGGAAAAAATGGAAAACTTTTTTTTTTTTAAAAAAAGAAAAAAACTTTGTAGATTTGTTTTGCTTTTACTTTACAAATTAGAATTTTTATTATTCCTTTAACTTTTCAATAATCTATTAAGGTATCCGAACTCGTTCAAATGACTAAACTACGTCAAAACTCATATTTTTTTTATTGAATAGAACTATCTTTTGGCTTTACAAAATATGCTTTTTTGTTTCTATGATACCTATAGCCTGAGCTACTCTATCAGTTTTATAAAATTAGAAAAACCGAAATTGAGTCTTTAATCTAACATAAGTGGGTATTTCAATTACTCAAACTCTATCATGGTAAGTCTAATAACTCAATATATATTATGAATGTATTTCTATAAAACTTTTTGTACCTGCTATTTATATTACTTTCTAGAAAATGTATTAAAATACTTCTTTTTATATGTATATTTTTTAGTTACGGCTGGTTCTTTAAATGATGTGTCATAAGCACAATGTGACATTTCTTATAATATTCACTCAATCAGCTTTAAATTTTTGAAATTAAAAAAAAACATTAAAATTTTGGTATGTTTTCTAGATAAATGCATCTAATTTGTTTTAGCAATACTCTTACTAATATCATATTTTTCTGTAATTACTTTGAAGGGTTTCAAAAACATTGCTAAAATTTCACTTATATTGTGATTTTTGTACAATTAGACAATGTGTGTAAATATTGTTGGTTAAATATTGGTATTTATTGATCATTAAAATAGCATTCATGATATGTTTTAGTATGCTATTTTCTAAAAAAAAAAGTACCCCTTAACCTTAAGAGATCTTTCTCGTTTATCTCTTCAATAGGTAAGCCAATGCCAATGCAATTTGAGTTACTTTTTTAATGGGTTCATTAAATACATGGGAAGTAAAAAAGGAATAGTCTTTTCAAATCTACCTCTGGGAGCTCCACTGATTCAATAGAAATGCTAAATTAAGATGAAATGAAGTTCACTGAAATGAATCCTTTTGTAGGTATATAACTTATTTATATATAAAATAAATTAATCTGATATAGGTATATATGTGTGACATTTCAAAAACAGTCAATCTTGTATTAATTATTTGCCTACATAATGTTTACCTTTTTAAAATAACAATGAATACTGTTTCACAACAGTTGTGACGGGATCACGCGTCTTTTCTTTAACACGTCCTTTGGGTACCTTTTGGGGCCAAGATTAATGGCAACTCTTTTCAGACCAAAACCCAAGAAGTGAAACGTGAAGCTAAAATGCAAATTAGATAGCTTTTAAATAACAGAAGTTTCAGTAAGTGAAATGGCAATTTGGGTAATGTTATGTGAGGGATTGATACAATTGTGAACGGACGGCTAGCGGAGGTTATTCTGAAGATAAAGCCATTAGGTCAAGGTGCATACCATTGCACTGACGTAAAGACGCCACTCCCTAGAATCGAAGCTACGATTGGATTAAGGAAGGATTGACTATTTGATATTAGGACTTGTAATATTATTAGAAGTGAGAGTAGGCGGGTTAGATATTGATAGTGGTTCGAGTAAGGTTATTTCGATATTGTGTTTGTTCATCGTAGATTCTCACATATATAATCATTATCTAATCTGTTAAAAGTTTAAGTTATAGTCCTTAATAAAGACATTAAGAATATAAACATGTCTGTTCCTTTTGAAAACCATACACCTCTAGCTCAAGCGAATAATCAAAGAGAAGGTCACCCTAGGGGGCATTTTCACACAGTAAGTACTTGGACTTGCATATCGAAGTCTGCATTGAAACACAATCATGTAATTTCAATCCCAACAATACGTTTTTGTGTTTCCTTTTCTCCTTGACAAATTCAGGCGTAGTATGTATAAATTATAGATGTGAAAAATGATGCTATTTATGAAAATTACTGTCAAAACTCACATTGAATCTGTCAGCAGACTAATAAAAGAAGTGGTGACTAGTGAACGGGAAATTAAATGTGCACTAATTAATAGGTAATTAATATCTATTTAAATTGTTCTTGAAATATAAATTAAATTTTCATTGTATATGTGATATTAATCATCCTATCAGTACTTTGTGCTGTTATGAAAAGGTGATTTCCTAGAACGATCCTTTGTGTTATATTTCTCCCCTTCTTGATCAACCCTAGTACATTAATTAATCTTGACACACACACAGTGAAATTCATCATAATTAATGTGCATCACATATTACATAAAAAGTTGCTGTTGCCAACACTAAGAAAAAAATAGAATTGTTTGACTTCTTCGCAAAAATTTCATTAGGATTTATTTTTAATAATACAAAAATAAATACGAGGGTAACTCTGAAATGTTTGAGATACGCACAGATATAAAAAATTACAAGAAAAAAAAGGTTTAATTTTAAAATACAAAGTATTTTAACACAGCAGATGTTCTTTTTACAGACTTACTTGAAGTTGTTTCGCGTAGAATAAATTTTAGTTACCATCGTATTTATTTTTGTATTTTTAAAAATATATCGAGAGAGAGAGAGAGAGATGAGAAA
>BMAV01001028.1:410634-423143 GCA_019973955.1 Trichonephila inaurata madagascariensis
TTTTACGGTATATGTGTATGTGTATTCAAGTATATGTGTATGTGTATTCAAGTATACGTGTATGTGGGTTTAAGTATATGCGTATGTGTATTACAACATATGTGTATTAAAGTATATGTGTATGTGTATTACATTGTAGGTGTATTCAAGTATATGTGTATGTGTATTACAATGTAGGTGTATTCAAGTATATGCGCATGTGTATCACAAATGAGCATTCAAGTATATGTGTATGTGTATTATAAATGTGTATTCAAGAATATGTGTGTGTATTCAAGTATATGAGTATGTGTATTCAAGTATATGCGTATGTGTATTCAAGTATATGCGTATGCGTATTCAAATATATGCGTTATGCGTATTACAAGGTATGTGCATTCAAGTATATGTGTATGTGCGTAATTTTCAAAAGAATAAAACGTATATTAAAAACTAATACGTTTTCGTTAGCTACTCTGATGCAAAATTGTACCTGAGAACCAGATCACTAGTTTAGACAGTGAGAGCAAATAAATATAGAAATTACTCACACGCACTTACAAGTGCTAGTGTCAAGAGGAAAAGAGGAAATTTTCATGAGGATAAATTTATACTCTTCAAAACAGCCCATGCAACACCGGGCTATGCGTGTGGGGGGATGCAGACCCATCCGAAGGGGCGAAAAGGGCGAAGTAATTTCGAAAAAATGAATTTTGATGACATTAATATAGAAATCTCATACACACTGGGAAGTGTTGACACTGAGAGAGGAAAGAGAAATTTCCATAGGCAAAACGTTATACACTAAAAAACGCCCTTGCAACTCGTAAAATATTAATGGAGAAACTATTGTAACTATTGTAACTTTTGTTATTTTTTTTCAGAGGAAATTATTTTAAATCAGAAACAACTTTCACACAGGAAAGTATTTGTAAAAGTCTTGTAGGTTATATAGAAGTGTTGCAAATTTATATAGTTATTTAATTATGTAAATGATAATAGATTTGCACACCTGCGTATATCTCTATGCGTTTGAATAGAACGGAGCTTCATAAAAATATGAAGCCCAGTGGCTGAGTGGTAGTGCAACGCACTTCCACAATACAGGTCCAAGGCTCAAACCCTGGGCATGGCATGGTCGATCGATTCAGCCTTTCATCCCTTCAGTGGGTCGATAAATGAGTACCAAGCTTGCTTGGGAACTTAACACTGGCAATTTCTCTTCAGACTGACCGCTTGATCGGGACATCTGCTCAAGCACCTTAGCACTCAAGGTTATGTACGCTGAGATGGGCACAGTAGGCCTTGGCTTTCATGGACTGTTGTGCCACTGAGTTAAGTTAAATGTAATTCATGATGGTATTAAATTACTAAAAACTCGTTTCTTTTCTTACTGTCCAATACTTTGAAAACACCATTTTCGTGTAGTTAAATACCAATAACCTGTCATTTGTGTTTTACAAGAGGATCTAACAAGCAAATAGCAAGGAGAAATATATCTTGTTCTAATGAAATTATACTACTTTCAGATAATCGACTCATCCTATAGTTAACATAATCATAAAATTTCATATGCAGATTTATTTATAATTTTAATCGTTGAACGAGTAAATCTTACAAAATTCATAATTATGGAAACACATTTTTGAAATTACTTTCCTATGCAATATGTATAGAACTTTGTTCACTGAATTTTTTCAGATAATTACTTATATTTTCAAACTATGCAAAAATTAAAATATTGAATCAAACTTAGCATCCACTGTTGGAATTGTGGCGTTGAAAATTGCAAATATATAAATTTAATGTGATTCTCGTTCAAGAAGTGCGTGTATTATTAATGTTTTTAATATTTTTTGTGAGTATTGGGTTGAAAAGTTTAAAAAAATGATACATATTTTTTGTGGTATGATAATGATGAATACTTTGCCAGGAAAATTGACTTGATCATTTTACATGAAAATTACGGACAGTATCTGTAACCAATAAATATCAAAAATAATAATACCCAGTAACTGGTGTATGAGGAAACTTAGTTATTTAGTTTATTTCAGAAAAAACCCTGTAGTATCATACTGTAGACCAGTGGTTTCGAAAGTGGTCCCTACGGACCCCAGGTGTCCCTGATATCATTCAGGGGGTCCGTGGAAAATCGAATTTGATTTGAGGGTCCCTGAACAACGTCAGCGAATCAGAGCAAGGTTTAATATAAAATAAAGTTTTTATTATTTTTATGGAAATTTAAATAAATAACAATAATTCACTTGGATATTCCCGAATGGGTGTTGAACTCTTTTCCGCGTGGTCTAACACAGATCCCAACACACAGATGAATCCATACTAATACAGGAGCATTTTATTGAAATGTCCGCAAAAATGAGGGACTTAAACCAATGTTTTAACAAGGATAAGACAAATTCTGGTTACAAAAACATATCCCAATTTTATATCTTGCATTATGAGTTACTGTACAGAAGCTGTTGACTATTTTCCTGTCTTCCAATTTGGTAGAACGTGGATTTGGGCCATAAAAAACCTCACTACTAAAAAAAAGAAGAAACCGACTAAAAAAAAGAGTCCGTGGTTAAGTTTTGACTATCAAAAAATGGTCCATGGGTTAAAAAAGTTTGGGAACCACTGCTATAGACGAATCATAATACAAGAATGTATTTACTGATTAAGCAGACTAAATTTTCATTCACTTTAAAAGAAAAATAAGTATTTTGCTTTTATTTTCAATAATTTCTTATGTATGTGCCATTCATTTTAATCCCTTTGTGGTAACTTACACATTAATAGAAAAATACATAGTAGAAGCATACTTCCTTAAAAATTCATTTTTACTCAAAGAGAAGGCTAGATTCTTTGTTACTTATCAATATTGTCCATCGATGAGATTTAGGAAAAGGAGATAGCTATCAGTCATTGTCAAGATAACACGCAGGGGTTTTTTCTGCAGATTTTACTTCTGTGTATTGATCGTAACGAACTGATCAATATTTCTGCATCGGCTTTGGTTACTTTATATCAAGGATTTATGAAATGTTATACAAAAAACTTCTTTCTGTGTCACAAAGCTACTATATAGAATCGATAGAAACGAAATTGAAGTTTTAAATTGGTAAAAAATGTTTAGATTATTCAGTAAAATATATGTTATAAGTATAATCAAATAAAAAATCATGGAGAATTTGCATTTATATTCTAAATATTAATTGGAATTTTTCTGAAAATAATTTATTTAATGAAGTTCTAAATTTATTTTATGTCCTACTTATATAATTATAATTATGTCCTCCTAGAGCATATAATTATTACCATATAAAGTACTTAAGTATCAAAAATATTCCCTTTTACGTATTATTTTGTTTCAGCATATTTATTGCATCATTTTAAAAACACATATTGTTTCTCAAGAATTTTTAGACAATTTTAGATAGAAATAAGTGGGAAAACATCTTAAGCCCATCGAAACAGTTTCTTAAAATTATTTCATATGTGTTTTTTTTTTAAAGTTTTGTTGTACGATTCTTGCATAATTTTGACTGAATCATCTCTATTTATTTAGATAAAAAGATAGTTTTTTACTTCATAACATCTGTATTATATAGCTATCTCTAAATTCCATAAAAGTGGATGTGTGTCATGGTAGGTTTTGAATAATATCCTCTTCCAACTCATGCTCGGATATTCAGTTTTGCATTTGCCATATTCAACTTAATATGTACCATATTCAGTCCGGTGGAATCATTCTATCTTTCTGTATATGGCCTGACGAACTTCATTCTTTCTAAAGACGTGACAGCAAAAATGATACTTGGAGCAGTATCATTTTCTTAGTAGAAGGTAGTATGTGTATATGCTTGTGAAGCTAGGAGTATATGAATCAGAAGGTACTATTTAGCTTTGCCAAGTGCTATGGAAAATTAAAACGCTAAATTTAACCCCTTAAAGGGCACACAGCTAAAATGCAAATTTCTGTGATAAAGTAATTGATAAATGTAATATTCTCATCCTCTATAAACATTATTTAGTCACAAAAAAAAACATCTAATCGTGGGTTTTATCCTGGGTGGTGGGGGGCTAGACGTTATAGCCACTGCACATTTAGTGCATTTAACTTACTTTTCAGGACAGAAATAATGAATCATATTACAATAAACACATTTTATGAAAAATTAACATTTATGTAATAACTATTTCAATAACAATTAAATACAAGTTATAAGTGTAATTTAATAATAATAGAATAATTGTACAGCAGAGAATACTTACTTAAAAAATATATACTTAGATTATACATTGAAGTTGGTACATATCCACATTTTATATTTTATTTAATTTTAGTATGAAAAGTTAGAAATAAAGTGATATTTTTGAGAATTTAAATTAGTTATTTCCCAAATTTGATGAGCTAATTACTGTGTGCTTAATAATATGCAAACGTTTTCTCCCAGCAGGAAAGCTGTAATGAAAGATTTTCGAACCCAGGAATCTTGTACGACATATTGTAAACAAAGTTTGTTTATATTTCCCACCCCCAACTTTCTCACGTTGCTCAATGCTCTCTCTCGAGAACAGGAAAAGCGAAAACTTCTAGGTCATTTTTCTGTTCTAGGTGGGCAGTAGATAGAGCCTCTATCCACATAGTAAAGGTTTCCAAAAACCTAAATAAAACCTTCTTTTTTAATTGTACAATTGCTTAATTTATTCAGATGAGAGAAAAGTATACTTAAGACATGTCGAAATTTTTTTCAAATATCAGATATTTCATTTATAGTAATCGGAATACAATTTGTAGATTTACACCGAGAAAAACTGTTTTTAACTACCCATCAGACGACATGAAAAGTAAAAAAAGGTATCATGCTGCCATCCGTATTAATTTTTATGCGCTTTAGCTTCAATTAACGCATATAGATAAACTAAATATCCAACACCCGCTTTGAGAAATTTTTTTTAATATGTGGCTAGACGTATTAGCCACTTCTCGCTAAAGGGTTAAAAGGGTATTCGACATTGTCTAGATGTTTCTGAACTTTACGTACTTTCTGTTATTATAAATCATGAATAGTTGACATAATGGAATTTTGACAATAAAATAACAATCGATGGTGATATATTTTGTTGAATTCATTAAAACAGAGAAATTTTAATTCTCTCTCTTCCGTTATTTAAACATTATATTTGCGCTCTTTATATTTTTGAATGTATTTGTATCTATAAACATTGAACCTGATTAGAATTTTTGATTTTTTTTTAATATTATAAAAATATTGCTGGATCGTTAATTCCCTGGCTTGACATTGTTGATTAAAACAGAGCAAAATCCAATCTCATGTTATTAATATAATGATAAAAAGAGTTCAGTGATTAAAATATGAAAATATACGAAACTGGTTTAGCAACTAAATAATATTTTGAATAGGATAGTACATCAAATACACAGAAGTGCCACTGAATTAGGGATACCTAAATAGTAACGAGTTGTGCCTCCTCTGACCTTGATAACAGTTGCCACACGATGAGGCATAGATTCAAAGAGCTTATAGAAACGTTCCACGGGAATGACTTGCCAAATATTGGCTAAAGCTGTCCATAATTCAGTAAGGTTCATTGGTGCTATGTGAGGAAATTTCACGCCTTGTTCCAAAACATCTTAAAGATGCTTAATAGGGTTTAATTCTGGGCTTTCAGGTGGTCAATTTATGACAGAAAAGTCAACGGAAAGCTCATCCAATCAACCAGTAGCCAACCGGGACTTATGAGAGGTATATTTGTCTTGCTAGAAAACTCCATTAGCGGAAGTATAACAGAACAACATAAACTGATGGAGGTGATCAGCCAGCAACGCTACATACCAAATTGTATTGAGCGAGGTTGATACATGCATCAAAGATCCCAAACAGTCCCACGAAAAAACACCCCGGACCATGATTGAGCCACATGCCCTTGTACAGTTCAAACCTGGCATGAAGGATCCATGGCTTCATGAGCCTGACGCCGTATTCTTAACCTCCAGTCGGTGTTAAGTAGTCGGAATCGAGACTCATCACTCCATGCTACTCATTTTCAGTCCTCTACACTCCAGTCTCTGGGGTCTCTAGCCCAGGCAAAACGTACAGCCCGATGGCGAGCATTGAGCAATGGTACTCTCGTAGTTCGACGGCTCCCGTAACCCATACGGTGAAGCGAGCGTAGCACAGTTCGTTTACTGACAGCACGACTGGCTTCGTCAGTCAGCGGGGTGGTAATTTGAGCTAATGTTTGGCTTCCTTGGCTACGTAAAATATGCCTGAGCCGTCTTTCAATATGCAATGTCAAGGCTAATTGTCCTTTGCAGTTTGCACGATCGCTAGTTTTTTGTCCACACAACCCATGTATTCTTGGTATACTCTTGGCACAACCGACCTTGAAAATCCTAGCTGTCTGACGATTTGCGAAATTGAATGGCCCATGCGTCGCGCAGCTACGATTTGTCCGCAATGGAAGGCGTCTAAATCCGGCAGTTTATCAATACTAGCAATTCCAACAACTAATTGAAAACAACCACAGTACGTGCTATATATGCAGTTACCACCCCGCCCTAATTTGCGCATAAATGATGCGTAGCGCTACAGAATCTGCATAGTCCTTGCTTTCCCTAATTCATTGGCACATTAGTGTATTTATAATAAAAGGAACAGTTACAAATAAGACACAAATTATAGAAGAGTTTGAAATATCATATCTCGGTGATTTCTAATAGCTATCATGCTGCTTGCTACAAATATCAACGCAGAAATTAATCAATCTACTGTGTTATTTGTGTTTAACCCATCGTTATTGATGCTCATCTGATCGAAACTTCCATGTAAAGTAAACGTACAAATTATGGTTATGGAAAAAGAAATTACGTGTTACAAATTATAACTATGTTTTAAAAGAAACAATCTGTTACTTATACAGATGGAAAAGAAAGCTGGAATATAAGGAGAAACGCAAAATATTACCAATATTTGTCAAATACACAAATTCAAAGCGTAATAAATAACAGTAGGTAGGAATAACAACCGTGAAAATCCTTTCAAGTAGAACAGTTCATCATAAATTTCGTAGATTAGATTTAAATGGCCATACAAAAAGTTGAAATGCTTAGTTATTGATTTCAGTGTGTGTGTGGGGGGGGGGGCGCGGGAACTTGTACAATGGTACAGAGAGCATACAAATCGAAATCTTAATGAAAGGAAATAAGTTAATTTGTTCTTATGGATTGTCTTTAATTTTGTTTTCCATTAGAGAATGAATTTAAATTTGGTGATGTTCGCCATAATTATTCCAAATGAACAGTTCTGTAATAATAAAAATATAGAAGCATGAAGGAGGAGAAATCTTGATAACATGGTTTGCTACTCTTTGGTATTTTTGACGATACATAGACATTCTAAAAAATGGAATAATAGCCCAAGCTTAAGTGAATGCATTCCTGTGAATCAAAGTGCAAATAACATCACTGGTTAATCCTAGCTTCAAGTGGATAAGGACTCATCCATAAGAAACCTGCATCACATAAACCATGCACAAACTTATTTAAGGATATGCGAATAGTGATACAATTGACTTTATGGTAGAGCAATCCCTCTTTAATTATCAGACATATTTGTTTTATGATATTCGTACATTCGTACTTTATATACGTAAGAACTCAAATGATGAATGCATTTTAGTAATAACAATTAAATATTTGATAATTTGAAATAAAATTCTGATTTATTTCGTTGGCTTTATACCACTTAAAGTTATGCACAAAATTTAAGAATATAATTATTCTAAACCCTTTTATAGACGAGAAATTAAGATTTTATTTCAAAATAAGCCAGAGAGAAATTTAATTGCTCAGTTTTTTCTTCTAAACTATGAGCTTTTGATACGTGTTTCTTTTTTCCTAAGTATATAGCCTCTCTCTCTTCTTTGTTTGTTCAAGAATTTAGATCTTGTTAGAATTATTTCTCTTATAGTGTAGTTAGTAATAAAGATTTCATAATTTAAGAAAAAGATAAGAATGAGTAAATTATCATCTATAAAAATATCTTTCTGCAAGGCATAATTGTGAATATTGTAAAAAGGAACCCATTATTTCAAAGTCTGTCTACCCATCTGTAAGTTCTGTATGTTTTGCTATAGACTTAAGGAAACGTGTTTCATATGAATGATTATTCTCGGCGTTGAAAAAGATGGATGGCTTTTAATGTATTGCTTTAAGAAGAGAAGTTGATGCATAAGAGTGTACATAAATTATAAATTAATGTCTGTCGATACTTGGGAGAAAAATTAATCATTATTGAAAAGGTGTCTGCACTTCTAGTTTATGTCATTAACGTATTTGAAGAAAATTGAAAGAGTTATTTTTGTTTTTCTCAATTTATCATTGATATCATTATATTTTCTTCAAAAACACTTTACTATTCTAGATTACTCAGAAAAAATGGGATAATTTCATTTTTCCATAAAATTGCTTTATGTCAAATAAAAAAAATATTGAGTTAGTTAAGGAGTTAATTTTATTGTAAGAGAATTATTTTTATGGTTCTCTCAGAAGGGGGTTGTGTGCTTTAGACATATAGGTAATCAATTTTCTTTAGTCAAAAGATAACATGAAAGGAAACCAAAAAAATGCTTTTTTTATGCTTGTAAAACTTTCCTCAATATTTAATTATATGTACATGTAAATTTTCAAATAATATCGACATATTAATGACGTTACTTATCACTCAAACTTTTCCTCCTCGTTTTCTTTACTTATATGACTTTCTACATAAAATAAATTTATTTTTATTATAAATATTAATTCTCAATACTATGCATTTTAATTGAATGTATAACTCATAAATTGAATTGTATTAAGTAAAAAATTGTGTTGATTTGTAATAATATAGTACAGTATCGAGATTAATTGGGGATGATTCTCGTTGATAAAGATCATGGTTAGTTGAATATTTTCCTTGAGTTAGAATATTCCTTTCCATTCATTTACATAACGCACCACAGTAGGATTTACAGTCTAGTTGAACTTCGGGAAAAAATAAGAAATGATGACATTACTTCTGAAATTAATAGCATTGCTACGCAATGACATTACTTTGAACTGTAAAATATTATTCGGAGAATTCACAACGCCAAAATATTTTTGACTTCTACATATATTAAAGAAAAACTGCATATTGTGTAGCAAACTTCCACTCACGTTAGTGTGAGAATTTATAGAAAGAAGAATCAGTTTTAAAGAGACACCTCTCTTTTTTGTTCCTCAGATTTGTAATTAACTTCACCGTTAACTTAATCCAATGAGGAGAAAGTCAGTTTTAATCTAATCTAAATACTTAAAACGAAAAAGTAGAATTTATCAATAAATGCCAATACTTGGCTGTATTCCTTGACCCCCACCGCGAGTGTTCAAATACCTTTTTCACACAAACACTGTGAGGATTCAAATAAAAACTCTACTATAATTTAACAACAACACGTTCAATTACTATCTTAGCTTTCTAAATTTCTTAAACTCACCTAACTTTAAAAAGTAGTTGTAATTGACTTAAATCATGGTTATTTTATAGAAGGGGATTCTTCCATCAAACAATGCATGGAAATTATTTCTTCTTAAGAATTAGTATAAAACCACAAATACAAAGTTCGATCAAAAAATTCGGGGACTGTGGCCATTGCTAACGACGAAAGCAAGTACCTAAAGTTAAACCACTCGAAATGGATTCTCCTAACCCTCCTATACCCGGCCATATTGGGTTAGTCCATGTCATGTGAAGAAATCGCACGTGCAACTGTTATCTTCCGAAGCTAGTTAGCTTTGTTCTGCGATCAAAGAAAGATGGCTTTTCTTGAACAGCGTTGGTAAGAAACCAATGGAGACCGAAAATGCTAAGTAAGGTGCATAGTGAATCTACCATGGTGAGATCCAAAACTTACGAATGGCATAGGCGTTTTAAAGAGAGCCAAGAATCCTTTGATTACAAAGAATGACCTTCGACTTCACGCAACGCGGAAAATGTTGTATTGGTGTCTGAATGAGTTCGATAAGATCGTTTCCAAACACTTGAACAAATTGCTGAGGTTACAAACTTCTCAAAGGCGTCGTTTGAGGGAATTCGTTTTTCGTAAACGAGCTCAGCTCTGGCAAAGAGGCGACTGTTATTTTCTGTATGACAACGCACCAGCACATTGATCGAAGTTTGTGATACAGCCCCCTTTGGTGACCGTATCTTTGATTGTCAGCGTGAGCTAGATGTGTAGGGTTTTCAAAAGGAATAGACATTTTAAATTCTTAATATGAATTTATTAAGAATAGAACTTAAATGTCTAACAATTTAGATAAATTTAAATAGCGAGAATCTAGAATGAACAAACACACACAAAGATAGTTAAACCGAATCGCGTAACTTAGACCACTTTCTCTAAATAATTATTCAATTCGCCTACTCTCACTTTTAATAATATTACAAGTCCTAATATCAAATAATCAGTTCTACCTTAATCCAACTAAGATTAGATTTCTATATGGAGACGTCTAGGCGCGCGTGCAATGGTATGCACCTTGTATTACTGGTTTACTTTCATGGTAACTTTACGAGTAGCTGTCAATTCACACTTGTATCTCTTCAAACATAACTTTCCCCAAATTGCCATCCTGCTTACTGAAACTTCTGTTCTTTTAAAAGCTGTCTTATTTGCATTTATTGTTCACATTTCGCTTCTTGGGTTTTGGTTGGAAAAGAGTTGCCATTAATCTTGGCCACCAAAGAACCCAGAGGTTATGTTAAAGAAAAGACGCGTGAGCCCGTCACAAGTTGGTAAAATCACCAAAAGTTGCACTACCATGTTTCACCATCCCCTTACTTTACCCTCATCACCCCAGACTTAACCCTGTGTGACATTTTACTGCTTATCAATGAAAAAACATCTACAGGGACGTCGTTTTGTGTCATCAGATGAAGTGAAAGTAGCATCGCAAGAGGCCTTACGGGAGGTTGTGAACAATGGCTTCCACCTGTGCTTCCAGAAGTTACACAAACGCTGGCATAAGTGTATTATCTCCCAAGGAGACTACTTTGAAGGCGGATGTGCTTTGGTGCAATGAACTATTCATAGTAAGTGTTTCTACACCTTGTCCCCGAGCTTTTGGATCATACAACCAGTTACCAATGTGTCTTCTGCTTAAGATGAATATTAAATGAATTACTAGAAATTATGGGAAATGAGAATAAACGAAAAATAATATCCCAAATATATTTAAATTGATAGCTCACTAATGAAGAAAAGTGTAGTTATAAAAAGATCTGGAAAAAATAAATAAAACTAAAAAATTTTAAAATAGTTTTTGTAGATTTTGAAAAATTACAAAAGAATCTCTCCTTAATATCCATTTAAGTATTAGAGAATCCGCCAATCTAAATCTTATCCCGATTTTTAATCGTAACATATTAAAATGATTTTTTAAAAAACTGTGTGTGTGTGTGTGAACAATCTTGAAAATTATCTTTAAAACAGACATAAAAATTATAAGACACAATCATACTAAAGTTAGCAACTAAGCTGATACTCCACCTTGCGACTTGGAATCACGGCAAATTTAATTGTTCAAAAAGTTTTACGTAAAGTATTTTTAGCAACCAAAACGCGATGTAAATAAAAGTATACTTCAATCGGATCAAGCATCAAAAAGAAATTTTTCATTGGTGCAGTATACCTTAAAAATAGGTTCATTAATGGGAAAAGCTGGAATGGATTGTAAAATAAATTAAATCTAAACGTGTTCAGCTGATGAGCTAATTAATATATTCGTAGCTAAAAATGATTGAAATGCGATACATTAGGAACAAATTGTTTTTTTCTCTCTTCTCATTGTATGATTGCATATGTATATGTATTATATATACACCAAAGAGCCAAAACATTATGAACACCTACTCAATAACACGTTACCCCGTGTTTTCCTGCAAAACAGTTGCAACTCGCCTTGGACTATTCTCGGGGTTTGGATAATGTAATCCCGAAATCCTGCGATTGAAAATATAACATGGAATTGCAAATTTATAATTAATTTAATTGGAAAATATATAATTACTTACAAGTTGCAATTAAAAATCGAGTTAACTTCATGACATTTATATTTTTGTAATACTGTATATTAAACAATTCTTACATATATTTAGTTAATTTAAAATGGATCCATTTATATCATGCAATCAAATTCTTAATTGACTGACCGAGCCTTAAATTAATAGGTGTAAAGTTTTCAATAATAGGACCTGATTCCACCTAAAATCTTAATGTACAGTAATTTAAGCAATTATGTCAAAATGTAATGGCATACCATTAAACCACTTGTGGCTTAGGAACTAAGATGCTAGTAGTTCATATGGGGTTTTCATCGTCTTGATTACAATTAAGTGCAATTAAATGCTAACGATCATAATTTTACTAAATTAGATGACACACACACACACACACACACACACACACACACACACACACACACA
>BMAV01001028.1:430373-465256 GCA_019973955.1 Trichonephila inaurata madagascariensis
CAACGCTCGTTTTCATGTCGCAAACAATGTCACTCTCCTATTGGGAAGGTGTCAGTGGAAAATATTGGAACACCCTCCCTACTTACCTGACATGAGTCCTTGCAAATTTGATGTGTTTTCAAAGATGAAGGCATCTCTCCGAAGCCACCGACTTCATGAAGCTTCATCTATACACAGCGATGAAGGGCGTTACGTCACTGACATCAACAATCAATAACATGCCATTGGTCTCCAACGGATTTCGGACATTTGGCAAAAGGTTAAAAGCTTTGCTGGTGATTACATAAAAAATGCAATGAAATTATACTTGTAAGTTTATTAAAAATTGATTTATAACTATGTTGCCACTACTTAATTTACAGCACGCGTTACCCAGATTTCAATTCGAATTTTAGGAACTTTATGTATTCCTCTAAACTATGCATTTTTCAAATATGTATTGCTTTAAGATAGTCGCAGATTCTTTTTAAATCATTAAAGGAAAAAAAAAAAAAAACCGAAATATTTTGCTTTCTAGTAGAGTCTGGTTGACCCGACTAGGTTGAAAGAACCCGTATTATTAATATGCATAGAAAAGCCTGCGAGAGAGATATAGTTATATTAATGTTACACTATGAAACATCATGAGAGCTATCCTCCACGGACCTCTTGATTTTGAGCCTCGTTCAAATGAAGAGTATGACACCTGAGCTAGAACTTTCTCTTCATTCTATGACACCTCACCAACGGGAGGACTGAGCTCAACACATTTAACGTGCATCATCCCCTCGCATTAGGATTCGTCCCCGTGACAGGCTGGCCACTTGTCGTACCTTAACCACAAGGCTAACGAGGCCTCTAGGAATGCATGCAAAATCAATTTTGTGTTTTTAATATTCATTTTAATGAATGGTTAATGGTTTGTGTTATTGTAATGAATGAGAAACAATGTCACCTTTGTTAAATGGTGTCTTCTGTTGCTACTCTCCCATTGATCTCCTACACAAGATAACTTTCACGAGAAGTGATCCGATAATTTCTGTGGAATAATGTTACCTAGATCA
The DNA here is from genome assembly GCA_019973955.1 of Trichonephila inaurata madagascariensis. NCBI lineage: Eukaryota > Metazoa > Arthropoda > Arachnida > Araneae > Nephilidae > Trichonephila > Trichonephila inaurata. The sequence continues at coordinate 431,417 of BMAV01001028.1, forward strand.
GATGATGTGGAAAACTGATTATCTGATAATTCAAACAAAGATATAATGAATCGTGGATAGAGTACTGTATGCTGGACGTGCTTTGAAGGCTTTCATGAAGCTCAATAGTCAATCTGATGAAATGAGCGAAGTTGAATTCAATGAAACTGGTATCATATCGCTTACCCAATGCTGAAATTTATAATGATCAGCCAGATATTTTGGAACGTAAATGTATGTGATCCTTTTATCATATATAAGGGTAAACATTTTCTTAAAAAGTATTATTCTGTCCATTATTCAATAGGATGGGAACAGTTTTACAGAAAAAGAAATTAAATTCATGCACCCTATGTCATACTTTTTGGGGAACATATGGACCAAATTTCATATTTATGGACAAAAACGCACGCCCACACGGGGCTGAGATGGTGGACGAATACCTCTAATTAGAGGATTTTCAACGACAGGAGAGGCCTGCGACGTAGCTCGATGGTCATTTCCAATGGCCATCGATGAGCTCTACAGCATGGCGCGTAAAGAGTTAATAGACGCATAATTCCGAAATATTTTTTTGCCTTAAGGTGTTGGAATCTTAAGGTGTTTCTGGGTCTAGAAACTCTTACCATAGTTTATTTCAATAAAATTCATTATTGTCCGTTAATCATTATTTGTGCCTCCACTAGATATTTTAAAATATTTTTTTTTGAAATTTAGAATGCCAAAAGCTGTAATAGAATTCATTGTTGTGCAATAAACATTAATTGTGTAATCAACATTTCACAAGATCCCTCTATCTACATTTAACTCAAAGAAGATAGTTATCTTCTACTTACGATTAAATTTAAACATATTTTTCTATCAGCAATATTGAAACTTTGTTAACCAATGTCGATATAAAAGTACAAAAATATTAAAATAAATCTTCAGCTCAAATTATTTTTTTACTTGCAGATATATGAATATACAACAAAAGTCCCTTCGATTAGTTTTTAATTTTGAAAGCTGTCCATATTTCCTCACAAAATTACAGCTAGAACTACTTATTTATACAACTGTATACAGGGATAAAATAATTCGATAATTTCATTTTAAGCCAACACATGTATGTATTTCAATACTGTATATGTATTTTTAAAATATAATGATAACATTGAAGCCTATGTTTTCTATTTTCTTTTTTCTGATCAGAAAAATTTTCATAAGAATTATTAATTAAAGGACCAGCATGTCGAACATTCATATTATTTAAGCCCTATTGAATGCAAGAGTACATTGATTGAAAACATTCTATACAAACGTGTAAAATCGAAGATTATAAAAATGATAAAATAATGCTTCTAAAAATATTCATGGGACATACTTTTGAAGTTTCTGATCTTCTTACTTTAAATAGTTTTAAAAACTCACAAGTAAACATTCGGTTCCCTTCTTTTCAGCAGAAAGCTTTTAGAAGATCGTCTAGAAAAGAAAACAAAGAAAAATGTCTTCCGGATCAGCCTGTTTTCTTTACATTAAAAAAGAATAGAATGGAACTTAAAATGGAACTTTTGAAGAAAATATTATTAGAGAAGTTTGAAAAGAATGTCATTTTTTTATATTTTATGAAGGAACTGAAAGTTAAATTTGGTTAGCATATTTTCTAGAAGTAATCTAACCCAAATGTCCTTAAACTAACTATAAAATATTTTTTTTAATTCTCCAACTCTGTCTCTTTTAAGCAGGAAAGTAAATACTTTTTTAATACTACTTTTCTTTTCAAAAGTCAGCTCATATTTTATTTTTCCGCTTCATTTCATGAAGCTATTGTTCTCAATGGCTGTATTATTACAATGACGTGTTTAGAGTACAAATCAGTTTGAAAGAGTTTTGTTATTGTTGCTTTTAAAATGCATTTCAGTAAAAGTAAAATAATGTATGCGATAGATTTTAGAAAAATTTTAATTTTAAAAACAAGTCTTTGTTTTTTTTTTATAATAGAAAATAATGACATTTATATTATCAGAAAATAAATGGCTTTACTTGTTGAAATTATGTTTAAACTGAAAGAGAAAGTATAACATTACATAAGTTAATAAATGAAGAATAAATTGGAAAGAGTTGTGTATAAAAATATAAGCTGAAATACAATCATGTGATACAAATATGTCACAAATGCATAATAAAATAGAAAGGAATGAAATAACGAATAGATGCACAAAAATTAAATTTTAAAGAAATCATTCTAAGCTCTGAAAAAACATCATTTAACTTTGTGTGATATTAATACAAATAAAAACAATACATTCGAAACATGGAAAGAACATGCTGTTGTTAAAAATATATAAAAATGTAGAAACATTTGAGATTTTAGGATATACAAATATAATTTTTAAAGAAAAAAAAGTAATTAAAGATCACTAATTTAATAGCTGGTATTTACCTGATCTTACAAAAGGTTTACATCTTGAATCCTACCTGTTCATAACTGCATAGCAAAAATTCATATTATAGTGTATAAAATAATATTCATACATTTAACATTTTTATATAACATTATGTGTATTGTTCTGACATATAAAAGGTGAAACACGCATACTACTTGATAATTGAGAGAAAAACAATGCATTTTTCCTACACTCAACAATTAATGGTATAAAATACAATCAGACCTCTGTTTATCGAATTCCCTAAATTCCTAAAAAAAGTTCGTTATGTGAAAAATTCATTATAAAGATATTCGAATTTCAGTGTACGTTATAAACCACATAAAACAAATTATAAATTCGTAAACACGATATATTATTAAAAAGAAATTGTCCACGCTTTTTTTTTTTAAATTTTTTATCTACTTGTCCTATATATATATATTATTCATCAAATAGAAATCTGCAAGAAAATAATTATTGTCTAGAAAAAAAAACACTGTATTTTCAACTTTTAAACATTTAACATTAAAATTAATGAGTTTTAGTAACGTTTTAAAATTTTAACCCTGCAAGTAATTTTAAATGTACATTATTTAATAACCAGTAATTTTAAGAACACATTACCATAAACGTCCTTAAATTTAATTACTTATAAAATCAGCCAATTTCATTTAATTTTTTTTGTTTGCATGAAACACAAATAATTACTGAAACTTTATTGCTATCTGGGAGTTAGGCACCTAGTAAATACAGTTCTAGGTTTTTGATCATCACAAAATGTATTAAATGAGAGAAATGTTTGAAATGTCCAAAATATTTTAGAAATAGGGGAAAAATTGAATCATAAGTGCAAAATTTCGTTGAATAGAAAATGCAGTTCGCTATTTAGAGGTTATTTGACGAAGCAAATCATAAAATATTCTTGGTTTCAGGAAAAAGTTCACAAAATAGAGAAATTCGCTAAGCAGAGGCACGTTAAATGAAGGTTTGATTGTATGTTCAATCCATTTTTGTGTGCAAGATTTTATATATATATATATATATATATATATATATATATATAATCAAATTCCTCTACAAAAGAGAGATGAATAAACAATAATATTATCAGAACTGAAAAAAAAATTGAAATTGCAAGATAACCAGACATTAGATTTTAGAAAGAAAATATTAGAATTTAAAATAATATAATTTAGAATACAAAATATGGATCCTACAGTATTATAAACATTGCTGACTTAGAACAGTTCTTATATATAAAATAATTTATATAAATTGAGGTTGAACATGTTTTTTGGCCTGCCAACCTTCCCCCTTTCTGTAAACAATACTGAGCAAAAACCTATTGAAAATAATGGATAGAATATCTAAATCCATTACAAGAAAAGATAACTTACCTAAAAGTTGCATTCAAAAATGCATAGCGCGTGCTAAATCTGAGTACAATCAACAAATTATTGCCAGATTCTGGACCCAAATGCAAATTCAAAGCATGAGAATGGCGAAATAGTAGGCCTTAGTAAAAATATGAAAAGAATAAAAATAATAAAAAATAAAAAGTGTGTATACATACTGCCATTACTTTAGGGACACTAGGATTATAAATGTATACAAATATATAAAAAAAGAGAACTACGGTTAAATAAGAGAATAAGTAATTTGATCTAATATTGGAATATGGGGAGGTAACTATATCTATCTAGGAAAAATGATAAATTTATAATAATAAACTATTCATAAACTGAGGAATTTTAATCCTTACTATTTATAATTTCTTTATTCAAATAACTATTAATAAAATTAATTGGGTATTTTTGAATTAAGCAATTATTAGGGAAATGTCAAATTTTTTTTATTTGTTCAGATTTTTTTGAAACTAGAAACTTATTGAATTGAATGTAATTAATAACGGTATTTCTGAATATAGAAACACGTACATTAATCTCCCAATGAGGTACTTTTATAATATTGGATTTAAAAATTTCTCTCTCTCTCTCTCTCTATATATATATATAAAACAATGAAATAAAAAGAATGACCCACCTATATTTTCAGATGCATAGTAAATTTTTTTTTCTTTAAATTTGTTCAAATTAATTTCCATTATATTTTCATAATATAATTAGTATTTCTTTCCCTTTTTAAATAACCCTGGTATTAAACCCAGTAAAAAAATACCTGATAATTGAAAATATTTTTATTAAGAGAATAATCAAATGAGCATTATTATGAATAAAACAAATATTTAAGAATAATTCAAAACTAAATAAATATTACCATTCTTAATTCTTTAATATAATTGAATTCCAAGGCATAAAATACAATAACCAGTAAAAGGGGAAGTGCAAGGCTTTACACGAATAATTTTTTATGCTCTTTAGAGAAAAGCTTAGTTACAAAACAATTTCATAGACTTTAGAATTTTTTGCGTGATTTGCATGCGTTGTTAAATAAATCAATTACCCTTTTTTTACTTATAATCTATTTAAAAAACAGTATTTAGTAAGGTAACTATTTACCGCTTAAGGGGTTAAAGCCCAATATGAATACTAGAAATTGTAAATACAAATATATCTTTCTTTAAAATTACATTAAACTTAACTTTAAAATGTAAAAAATACTATAATTAAGTTTATCTAAATAGTTATTACAAATTAGGCTAATTAAGCGTCGCAATTTCTAGCCTTCTTTGAATAAACAACAACAAAAAAATGTTACGTTTTTCAAAACTATCAACCTTTTGTCAATAATTTTGCAACAACCTTTCAAAAATTTATTTTTCAAATATCAATAATACTTTTATATTTCAAGAGTCTAAGGATCACCATTTTTGATTCAGTGCCTTCATATTTAGTTATTAAAACTGCTTGATTGTTTGAACACTATTATTGTATAATTGAATTTAAAATCAAATTTTAAAATTGCCTAACAATACTTTTTTTGAAAATCAACAGTATAATTTTTTATATTTTATTAAATTTCCTCCTAAAATGTTCATCATGTCAATAAACTTTTTATTAAGTACAATATATATATATATATATACATATATACATATATATATACATATATACATATATATATACATACATACATATATATATACATACATACATATATATATACATACATATATATACACATACATATATATACACATACATATATATATACATACATATATATATATACATACATACATATATACATACATACATACATACATACATACATACATACATACATACATACATATATATATATACATACATACATATATATATATACATATATATATACATATATATATATACATATACATATACACATACATATACATATACACATACATATACATATACATATACATATACACATACATATACTACATATACATATGCACATACATATACATATACATATGCACATACATACATACATATGCACATGCATACATACATATGCACATACACATGCATACATACATATGCACATACATATGCACATGCATATGCACATACATACATACATACATACATACATACACAGGGTGGTCCCAAATTTTCACGATACAAACTTCAAGGGTAGATACAGGACATTGTAACAATTATTTATTGTATAGGAATGTAAGGACGCAAGTGACGTAGTGAGGCGCAAACAGGGGAAATATATGGAATTATAAATTGGTTACGCTGCCGGTAGGGGACACAGTTGATGTATAGCAATCGTTCAGCATGATGCATCTCAGTAGGGGAAAGCGCCCTTCGCAATTGTGCTGGCGTCTACTATGGGAGACTTTACACATGCCGAAAATTCTACGGGAGAGCTGCACTATGAATGTATCTTGCGTAGTCTCCTGATCGAGGAATTCCGAATCGCAAAGTTTTTCAGCGGTTACATCATCAACTTCAAGAAACAGGTTTGTTTCACGTCATCAGACATGATGCTGGTGGATGAAGAGCTATAAGCAGTTCAAGACTCGAAGAAAGCATCTTGAATGTTGGGACTGACAGACTCGGGTCAAATATAAGAACACACATAAGTGTATAATAATAAGTGTAATATAAGCTCATAACATAAGTGTGAGTCATCAGACCATTTGTAGTGTTAAACGAAAGTTTCTTACATCTCTTCTATTTTCAGCGATTACAAGCTTTGAACCCGGCAGACTATCTTATCCGGCTGTCAGTGTGTGGTACAGTAATGTGCGCTGCAGCTGATCTTCATAACTCATGTGCTGAACTGTTATGAACAGTTATTGTAAACTTTACACATGTCAACACTTTTGCTGCCGGTGATTTCAATAAACACTTTGTCTTTCTTTTCTTCCCTTATTTTTGTGTTTGTGCCTCATCGTGTCACTTGTGACTTGTCACCGCGTTTCCTACACAATAAATGATTGTTACAATGTCTTTTACCTACCCTTAAAGTTTGTACCATGAATTCTAGACCACCCTGTATGCATTAAAACAATAAAGAATAGTCTGAATGAACATTTAAATGAATTTCTGTAAGTAGACAAATTCTTTGTAGGATAAGAAATTAGTAAAAAAAAAATCATTGGAGTGCAATACGTATTAGAATTAAAGTCGTATAAAAGGAAATTCTCTCTCGTTGAAGATATAGATTCAGTGAGTTCATAATTTTCCAAAAGAGATCATCTTGCAGCAATACATTTCATCCCTTACTTCTTCCATTCTCCAGGTGTAAAAATTCATGTAATAATAAAATAAAGTATTCGGTTGAATTTAATTTAAGGGCATATATTTTTTTAACTATCAACAAGAAACAGTATTAGATCGAGCATAATTTGGAACTATAGGAAAATGATTAGGAAAATTCCTAAGCTTGTATCTCATTCTTGTGAAACATGACCCAAAAATATTGCATCTATACTGATAGTATGAGTCTCTTAGAAGCGCTTGGAAATTACAACGATTAGTATCATCCAGTAGTATGTAATATACTCGACATTACGAGTTGGTTATTTGCAAGGGTTTCAACGTAGGACTTTCCTGGTATCAAGCCACGTAGGTATCATAGGCAACAAACAAGCGGACAGCGTGGCACGGTTGGCGATGACCCATTTGCAGCTAGCAGTACCGCTTTCGAACATGAAGTACTTCATCCTGCATCATATTTTTACAGCCTGGCAGGAATCATTGAGTAAGCAGCTGGATAACAAACTTCACTCTGTGAAACCTGTCATAGGAGCATGACCTGTGATGCCAATGCGAAGGACTGATGCCAAATTGTCGCATTGGTCCTACTCGCTTTACACACAGGCATTTGTTGTTTGGAGAAAAATGCTTCTGAATGTTCTTCATGCAAGATCTCGTACACTGTGCATACCATTTTAGTAGACTGTCCAGTTTTTAACCATAATCGCATCCCTTTTTTTCATACAACTGTTTTAACCTTATGTGATGATAGGAAAATCCCCATCCCCACCACCAAAATCTATTTGCCTTTGTTTTAAAAATTGGATTATTATACTTAATTTGATTTGTAGTTTTAATTAGTCTTTTAATAATTTATGTGTGTATGTATGTCTGAATGCATGTGTGCATGTATTTTTATGGGTTTTTTTAAGAAAAAGAAATTTAATACTTTAACTAATGTTTGGCGCAGTTTAGCCAAAACTGGCTCTTGCACCATTAAATTGCAAAGTCACTTACTTACTAATTCTTATGAATTTATAAACATATCTACGTAAGATTTTTGAATGCCGATAGATTTAATGTGCCTCAAAAGCCTTTTAAAACTGCATTTTAAAGTACCAAGCCCAATTCTACTTTCCATGAGTCACGAATTCATAATTGTAAGAATCAAATTTGAAATTAGAAACCTTAAATAGCAAATTTGAGCCTAACTATTCTGAAATGCATGCCAAGCTCTATTTGGATTTGAGGTCTAAAAGAAAAACTGCAAGCACACAGTCCTCAAATTTTAGAATGACAAAAGTGTTGAGATTAAAACAGGATTACAAGAACTCTCTCCATAAACTAGAGATATCAGTGAAAGTTAGTGCCAAAAGCAGCTTAGACTTATCTTATTTGGCTTATTGATAATTTTTAAGCCATACAAGCATAAAAAAATTAAATAAATGATAGATTGAAAAATATTTCTGATTTTCAAATAGTTAACTGGAGAAAAAGGAAATGTTTGCATATGTGTCAAACAATAAACAACAATGCCTAAAAATATGAATGATTAAACTTATTTTCATAACAACTTTTTCCATTTACTAACCACATTTTTTTAAAAGGAATTTTTGATTTTAATTCAAGTAGAATAACAATACTTAAAGATATCAGTAATAAAAAAAAATTGTGAAGCAACTTTCTTTCTGTTTTCAAAATCATGTTTTTTTTTTAAATGAAGCTTTGGTTTTTTCCAAAAATAATTTTTGTTTTGTTTTGTGAAGTGCTATGGAAAAAAGATAAATTTGCACATGCACATCAGTGCGAGATTTATTTTTAAAGCTGATTTGCTGTTTTATTGAGTTAACTGTCGGAAATAAGTAAAGAAAAAGTATGGCTACATCAAAATGGGATAAAACGAAACAACAACAATTTTTCAAGCTCCAACCAGAATCATTTAACAAAGGAATTGTCTTTTTTCCCCTTTCCAAACTCTTTTGTTTATTTTCTCCTATTCTATTCGAACTTAATTTAACAACTCACGCTGCGACAACAACAAATAACAAATGGAATAGTCAGGAAGTTTCAGAATTACTAATTAGGTTTCTTCGGCATAAAAAAGATGATTTTTCGTCAAGTGGGGCACAAAAGAAAATCATTCTTCGATTGGTTTCCGAAATAAATCTAATTTCGAACAATTTCTTATTTTATGTCTGATAGAAAGCCCAAACTTAAATCTGAATGGAATATAAAGTACTTGCATTTAGTCTTTTACAAATATTGATACATCGGAATGTTCATGAGTGAATGTTAAGAATCTCGTAAAGATTTTTCCCAACATTTTTCTCAGCGAATGTTTACACGCAATTGTTATCTGTTGAAAGGAATTGTGTATTTTTTATTGTCATGCAATATATTCAGATATTATATATATTGATTTATAACGAATATATATATTTCTTCTGAAAATGAACTGCATAATTTGAATAATTCGAGGGACCTATATTCATAATATTAGCTTTTTAGAACTTATACACTGATGAATACAATTAAAGGGAAAAGGAATGTTTTTTGCAATAAAAAACTAAATAAGGAAATAAAACCAAACTTGGCCAAAATATCATAGAACATAAGACCGATATATGGGAAAGCAGAAATGGGTACAACCTTCAGCATAAATATAATAAGTAAACTTGTCCAGCACAGCAGCTGATCGATATTTGGTCAGTCACAGAAAATCATGTTTTATAGGATGTATGACCACCTCTAACTGCTACACAACTCTTAAATCGATGTTTCATACTGTTTACCAGGGTCCTCATTAGCCCCTGAGGCAACTTCACCCCCCTCTTGCCCCATGACACTAGAGCTCATCGATGGTCAGTGGAGCTGGTCATCGAGCTGTAAGTGAACATCCAAGGAGGTACCATACGTGTTCGATGGCATTAAGATCAGGGGACATGCTGGCTACTTCAATCGTTGATTGATTGATTGAATATAAACGTCGCACTGTTCAGCTATATGAGGGCTTTTGGCGACGGACCACGTAATTTTGAACCATGGTCAAGTGACGTGGACGACACATTAACTGGCACACCCCTCTCCAAAACCAATGGGAGGACGTTTGAGCTTTCGACAGATTTAACGTGCATCACTCCCCTGCACGGCACTCCAATTGTTAAAAACATCATCTGATTGGAGATATTAGTACATAAACTGAGCCATGTGGGGAAGTGCATTTTCATCCCTAAAGTGAAATTTGGTCCATGTGCTCCGAGAAAAATCTGACATAAGGTGCAAGGATCTCGTCCCTGTACCACTAATCTGTCTTAGTATCTCTATCAAACACATGAGGGTCGGTATTCCCATCTGCCATTATGCCTGCCCACCATCTGATTACCTCGGCCACTGAGGTCTTTTCGAAACTGCTAGAGAGCTCATATCGACTCCTAGGTTCTCTCCAGATGAGAAGTCTCGAGTCACTATCCAGACGAATTGGGACTCCATCACTGAAGAGAATCTCTGTCTAAGTCAGGTGTTCTCGGCACCAGGCTAGACTGTACTTTTTGGGGTTCACAGTCAAAGAGTTATATATTACACGACTTCTGGCATACAGGCGACCTGCATTAAGTTTCTGAGTGACTGTTATCCATGAAATGTAGGTTCCTGTTGCATTTTACAAGTTCCAAGACAGCTGTGTCACTTTCATGGACCTATCTCTTTTGGCTAGAAGTCTCAAATAACGGCATTGAGCCAGAATTATTGCCTTTTTGTGGCCTTTATTAGGTCATTGGACCATTGTTCCAGCCTCTATGAACTGTTTCCACTTTGTGGATATCACATTTCACGAAACATCGAGGTTTCCTATAGCAGTTAACCTGTGATTGTGTCTTACTTCAACTCTTTCAAATTTCCACCATCTTGTGGCTTCATCCAGACGATGACGACTGCTCATATTAACGATGGGTGAACAAATAAATTCAAAGCACAAGGATTGGGTTAAGTTACGATGCGTTAAACGTACTTACGCTAAAAGCTTCAGCGAGCAAATGAGGTACCTATATACAAAGTCAATCACAGCGCCTCTGCCTTATGGCGTCACAAGCCACCGTGTTGCATAGGTGTCAGTGGTCTGCGGTACCCCAGTGGTCAAGGTATCGGATCATGGCAGGCATGTCATGAGTTCGAGCCAAGTACCACTAAAGACTTGCCTTGTAGGAGAGCGATGCACATTAAATCTGTCGAGAGCTCAAACATCCTCCCATTGGTGTGGTGTTGTAGTTAGATGAGGGGGTGCCAGCTCAGGTGTCATCCACGTCACTTGACCATGGTTCAAAATTACGTGGTCCGTCACCAAAAGCCCTCGTGTAGCTGAACAGTGCTACGTTAATATTCACTCAATCACTGCAGAGGTATCCGTAAAGTACTTAGCTATCAACTGATACCTTATTTGCTTATAGGCATTAATTATTTTGCTTTTTTTAAAAAAAAAATAAACCTGTTTCTCTCTTTAATTATTTTCATCAGCATTTATTACTCTCGTATTAAACAAAATCATGAAGGATGATTTAAAAAAGGATTTTTTTATATTTATTATGTGAACATTGTGTTCTTATTAAAATGAAATTATTTCATATTCAAAACAAAGATGAAATAATAACGAATCCAGCTTTACTTTTGTTGTATAAAATTCAATGTTCACATGCGGAGTAATTTTTTTATTTGAAATAAAATATAAATTAATGCTGTTGGATTGAAGCAATAGATACAAGAAATTAGGTAACATCATTCTTTGAAATGTTTTGAAATTTAAAGTCCAATATTTATGAATTCAGTCCGTCTTAACGCGAATACCCCAAGTGAATTAAACAATCAAACTGAGATATAACAATTAATAGTTCGTAGATTTGTTTTTAAAAAATGCCTACCACATAAAAAATGGCCACTGTTTTTGTTGTTATTATTCTTACTAAGTAAAAGCTTTCTAAACTATTCAGTAGAAGTTACATTAAAATAACCACGCACGTTTCTTTTTGTTATTTTTTAACCTGCAGCCAGGCACAAAAACGTATTTTGAAATGAGGATAATTTTGAATGTAAATAACAGAGATCTTGGACACGAGAGACTGTATGCAAAATCATTCTATTGAAAGTATTGTTTTTCTGAATATATAACTGAAACCATTTGATCTCTTTTGGAAAGATTCGATGTGTTTTTCAAAGAAGAAAATTTAAAAATATCGTTATGAATTCGTTGCATTCGATATACTTGAGAAATGAATAGGATAAGTATGAGCAATGTTTTTCACGCAGTTATAAAGAAGCGGGAAAATGAATGAAAAATTTATTAATATTCGAAAAGAATATGTTTGCTTAAAAATATAGTGCTAGTTACATAAGAAATGAATCGGCCAGCTTATAATCTGCGAAACACAGTGCTTTTACTCATTGGATGAATTGAGAAAATTTTTGTGAAAGAATATAAATAATTTATAAGTGAGTTCTGAATATATTTTGTCGAACTTAAATAATTTTCTTGCCACTATTCTTTCACGCTATTCTTTATTCTATAATAACGTGGGCTCAGAATTTTTCATAGTTGTGAGTTATATTTGAATAATGTTTTTTGAAAAGAATAGTTCCTCATATTTATATAGTATACTGTGTACTTAAATTGATCTAAATATTTATACAATCTAGATATTCGAAAACTTATTTATTATTCATATAATAAGAGAATAATAAATAAATATTTCATTTTTATATCTTCGTTAGAGTAGTCGCTGACTCTAACAATATACGCTGAAGTATCAAAATTTGGATCAACAACTTAAAATCATATGGGTATCTTCGATCACATAGGGCTGCCATGGTATAGATATTACTAATATATGATGAAATCAGCGAGGAAAGTTGCTGCAAGATTCTTGAAGGTAGTGCATGTGAAGTCGTAAATGTACGAGATAATGGAGATTTCTTTTGCACAAAATATTGCAAGGTATCTTAGATATGTGCTAAATAACGTTTATCTCTGTAGTTTTGAGGTAATACACATATACTATAGTTATATGCGGAAATCCAGTTTTTATCACAACTTGGAAAAATATATAATCTCACTCCTACTGATTACTAACCCTCAATATTTTTTAAGTTGTGATCATCTATCACTATTGATGTAAAAATCGATTTGGCAGCAGACTTAGGTACCTACTGTTTTATACAAGCGATGTCGTAAGCATCAAATTACGTTGATTGATTGCTTTTCTTCGTTTATTCCTTAGGCATGTATACAAAGTTTTTGCAATTATTTCTTTTAGTTGTATTTATTTCCATTGTAGCAACTCTAAGTTAACGGGGTACTTGATAATTTGTGCAACTCCTGTACAAAATAATAGAATAATGAAAAGTTAAGCACAGTGATTTGGAATTTGTTTTTGTTCCTGTAGAAATAAACACATGGTAATTTCAAAATCCATTATAGCATTCTACATTATATAGTTAACATTAAAAAATATTATCATAATATTGGAAAGCTTTCTTGCAAAAAGTGTTTTCCTAAAAAAAAAAAAAAAAAAAGAGAGAGAGAGAGAGAGAGAAAGAATAATTTCACACAATTGTTCAAAAAATTAGATTAGCATGCAAAAAAATATAATTCATTTAAAAGCGAGAATCATATTGTTAGTTATTTAATATTTAGAGGTAAATTTCTTTTGACCCTAACGTGGCCACGTTAAGCTAGTGGTCAAGGTAAGGACTCGTGGCCGGCGTGTTTTGAGTTCGAGCATAGTACCACGTTAAATACGTCGAGGCTCAAATATCCTTCCGAGCTACGATGTGGAAGTTGGGAGAGGGGTACCAGCTCAGGTGTCTTCGTCCCTTGATCATGGTCCAAAATAACGAGGTCCGTCTCCAAAAGCTCTCGAGTAGCTGAATAGGGCGACGTTAATATGTACTCGTTCACACTCCTTACCTTAACAGCAATCCCCATATTTTTATCCTTTCGAATGAAATCGTGAAATAGGTTTTGAATGAAATCATGTTGCTAAATAGGTTTCTTAATCATAGAATATTTAAACACTGAAGTACTTTCCCAATTTAATTACTTCAAAGTTTACATTTCCTGACACCTTAGCAGTCATGCCCCTAAAATCACAATATTATTGCTAAACTACCCTGAGCATTTCAGTAAATTTGTAGTAAAAGTCATTTGCCTACTGAGCTGAAAACTAATTTCCTAAGGAATGAGGTAAATTTCAAACATCAATTCTTTGCTGAAAAGTATATTGTTAGAGTCCTATATACCTCACTGCAATCTGCCTTTGCACTATCGAACTCTTGCATTTTTTTCGGAAGAATTAGTGTTTTTTTTTACGACACACACATGAATAAAAATCAAATTTAAGGAGTCATCGCTACATGTTAGATGCTGAAACATCCCTTTCTCGTTCGTCACTTTTTATTATGTTATTGAATGGTAGACTGATTAAAATTTCTTCTTCACGAGACTTTCCAGAATTCTGTCGTCATAGTCATAATGAGATCATTAGTTCAGTATCACTATTTGTGCATGGTTACTTTTAAAATTTTGATTTTAAGAATAATAATTTTAGTATTTACGGACAGTTCCTTGAGATCAATTATTTTTTTAGGCAATCGTGTTTATTTTGACTAAGTTTTTTATTAGTTATACAATCTTAATACTCCAATATGTCTTTTGTTGCGCATACAGAGGATTAGCTCTCCAAATCGTTGAATGTTAGCCAGCAGCATTTTCAGTCAACGATTGATGTGACAACAAGAAGCTCCTAGAAGTCTTTTTCTAAGGCAGCGTTTCTCAAACTGTGGGGCGCGCCCCCCTAAGGGGGCGTTATAAACCTACGAGGGGGGCACGAGTATTTAGAAAAGTCGAAAATAAAAGATGTAAAAAATTACAAATTTACTGAAAGATAGCAAAACAAAATACATTCTGATATAATAAAAAATAAAATACACATTTACACTGATATAATATAAATGTATTAGTACTTTACAATGTATTTGGTAACTAATTTCTCAATACTAAGTTAAGAATAAGTTTAAGAGTTACTTTAAAAGTTTAAAAATTACTAGTGACTCCCATAGGCTTGTCTCATATGCAATATTATACACACAATTTTTAATACTTATATTGATAACTAGTACAGTTTATGATTAAAATCATATTGTAGCTTTAATGTCAAAGAGTACATTATTATTGCATTCAATACATTGGTATTGTATGAAGGAGGGCGTGAGGAAAGTTATGATTGTGAAAATAGGATCGCCAATATCGAAAGTTTGATTAACACTGTTCTAAGGAATCAGAGAGATGTTAGGAGGGCAGACAGCTTGTGCACGTTAATAATTACTTAAAAATATAAAATCTACGAATATATAACAATTTTTTTAAAAACATATTTAGAAGCCTTCTTTGCCACATTGAGAGCTCTTTTTCTACCACCAAAGGAGGCTTAATCAACAAGATATAACTTTTTGGTTCTCCCTGAGGGAGGGATGAATGTTAGAATATATTTTTAAAATTCCTTATCCTTTAGTATTTTAGTAAAGGAGCTCTTTCAAATAATAACGTATACAGATTAAACAAAAACATAGTATACTTAAATCTTTTTACAAATTAAAGTTTATATTTAGAAGGATTTAATACGCAGTTATATTAAAATTTTAATTCATGAAACAAAACACACACCAAAAATAACAAATATTTATGTCAAAAAAATCTTAAAATTAATCTATTTTCTAAGCATAAAATTAATTTCATGTAAATAGTATAATAAAGAATTATTCCAATAAAGTTTAAATCAAGCCTATTTAGTCAATTATTAAAGTGATATCATAAAGGCAATTGCTTAATAATGGATTAAATTTGGTTTTAAAAATAGTACTCCTTGTAAAATAGATGGATATACACTAATAAATTTCCTATAATTACAAGTTTAACTAAGAGAAGCCCATACTTTATGTCTGAAATTTGATACAAATAACTTGTTTTTAAACCTCAATAAGAAGAAAATGCAATAAAAAAATTGCAAAAGGATGCTAAAATACATTAAATACCTCACAAAATGATGATATGTGCAATTATTAATATGCAGCAATAATATTGTCTTCAGTAATATAATGTGCTATCACTTCTCTCTCTCTCTCTAAATATACATATTAAGTAAACACTTTTTTAAACAAACTTGAATATAATCTCCAATTTTTTCCTCTAGTCTCTTCGTTAAGTCCTACAATTAATGGGCGCGCAATTAAATCGATTGTATTTGTTTATTTTTCATAATTATCTCTAGACCCCGAGTTTTCGAGCCAACTTCAAAAGGAAAATCAAATGATGAGTCATGAAATAATTGCTCCTGGCACTTTGACGTCATTTCTAAGGGAAGCTTTTCGAACTTGGTCAAACAATATATTATATAATAGGATTTAACTCGGTTGCTATTGGCCGACAAATCTACTGATGTCCCTTTTCCGGTGTGGAATCGCTATCGGTGGCGGAAATTTCCCTGCATCGTCGATAGTATCAGCCTTCTGGGCTTCAAGTGGTGCATCAATAATTAATTAACCAACACCAAATGAATACCCCCCAGTTTAATTAAATTATAGATTTCCTTATCCCTTTCCTAATTGAGATGCCAGTATGGATATGATAAAGGAATAGGTTTGTTTTGAATTTCAAAAGACTGCAAGCGTTTTTATTTAAAGAAATATTGGGATATTGTATAAATAGGAAATAGTTTTTGACATTTTTTTGAAAAAAAAATGTAATTAAATGAAGTGAGAATAATTTCTTATTGAAAATGACAGCATAATTATATGTGTTCGCATTTTTTAATTGATTTTTTAAAGTCGATATCTCGTTAAAATATCGTAATGCGTGTGATATTTGCTCCTCTTTTTGTTACTTCAAGTCAGAATGATTTTATTCTGTTCTATAAATTCTACTTTTTCCTGTTACCCCTATTGATTTTCCGGGAATCGATTTGGCAATTTTGCTAAGAGTGAAATGAGTGACATTTCCATTTTCAGTTATAAATTTTGTTCTTTGATGAAGTTGAAAGGAAGTATATTAAAGATAAAAATTGAGACTTTATAAATCATAATCAAGGGATATAATTTTTCTTCATGTTGCAAGTAGGGGAAGCAAATTTATAAGAATACAACGAAATTGAATTTAATCAAAATTATTAAATTGGGAATTTATTTAAAGGCAACTTCTTTTTGATTCATATTTTTGTTAAATTGGTTGTATGTGCTTGTGTGTTTTCTGTTTCCTGAAATTAAACTCTAGTTTTTTAATAATTTTAAACTGAGTTTAGGTACATCTGTATATGCGTTAATTGAAATAACCATTTAGCGTTTGTCTATCTCTTGTATTCGCTTGTCTTTAAATAAAGATTCTGCCTAAGCAAGTTTAGACATCATCATATAAAAGTGCAAAAAGTACACTTATTGGCTGCTTCTTATATGAAAGCTGGGGCTAACCATCAACGTAAAAACTTGAGCTGTCATTTTACATAATAATAATAATAAAAAAATGTACTTACGTACTATCACAACAATACCAAAGTTCAATAAATCTCGCCAAGTTGGCAACCCAATTTCGCAACTGTCGTATGCGCTGAATTAGTAACCATGTGCTTCATTTCATATATTGTCGCTTTAAGCCAGTGTTTCTCAAACTGTGGGGTGCGCCCCCTAGGGGGGCATGATAATCCAACCAGGGGGGCGCGATCATATCGAAAACTCAAAAATAAAACATTAAAAAATTATTAATTTACTGAAAGGAATCAAAATAAAATACTTCTAAAATAATAAAAATACACATTTACAATGACATATTATATTTATGCATGTATCAGTACTGCATAATGCATTTGATAATTAAAATACAATATCAAGTTAAGAACAAGTTTAATAAATGCTACTGACCCCATGGGCTTGTACAAAATTATATGCAAAATATGTAGCAATTTTCTTGATCATTTATACAGTTTATAATTAAATTCGTATTGTAGCTTTAGCACCAAAATACGTTATTATTAAATGCAATGCATTGTTATTGTATGGAGGGTGGGGGGGGGCATGGAACTTATGATTGAAATTTGGGTCGTAAACATTGAAAGTTTGAGAAGCACCGCTTTAAGCGGTTGCGATAATACATAATTACTTAAAAATTGATATTTCCAATACTTCAGTATATATATATATACTAAGTACTACATCCTATTTTCAATACTCAGAAGAAAACTCTTTAAAAATTCAATCGATTGATTTCTTTAAAATTCTGTGTTTCTTACCTCCTTTTTTTGTTTAATACCTGTTATAGAAAATGAAGGTTTTGAAGTTAAAAACCAAATTCCTAATGCAGTTTTAGCTGTAATACAAAAGCTTTTTGAATATATAGTTTAAGCTATAAGAAAGAAGTGATTTATATAAAACCCATTCTTCAAATAACATCAATGTTTTAAATCAAATTTTAACTGAAGTTAAGTTAGAACTCGTTTTGTATTTGTTTTCTTTCCTTAGTATAAAGGTAATTGGTGAAACATTGTTATGATCAACTGTAAACTATTACGAATTGCAAATCTTCTTGAAAGTTTGCATAAATATTGGTATAGAAAAATAGGATTTGTGCTGCGGAAGTATAAAAAATTAAAAAAAATCAATATTAATTTTAAAAGTTTCTATAGTTATCACTCTTCAGAAAAAAAAATTATTTAACCTTAAAAGTATAAGGTTTTCGAGAGTCGATCACATATTATTCAAGCTATTTTAACAGCTTTAACTATCCACGCATATATTTACAAGTTCAAATACTATCGCTTTTCGCATTTAACTTCTGCTGACTTAATTAACATTCACTAAAAATGTTAAATAAGATTTTTAAAATATTTAAATTTATTTCTTTAAGTTTCATGGGAGATAAAAATGAATTTTTCTTGCGTTGATCAACATTATGAAAATAAATGAACACATTACACATAACAAATTTTTTATTGTTTGTAAAATAGACATGATATATCTCTTATATTATTAAAATCTATTTTCCTTTCTAAATTTATAATTGTTCTTTAATACAATATTTTAATACATCAACAGTGAGATAAAATTCATCATTGTTCCTGATTGTATAATTAATCACTGTATTTACTTTGCGCATTACAAATTAAAATCAATATTCAAGCCTTTAAAATTTATTTTAAATTTATACAAGGGGAAAAAAGAATATAAACAGGTAAAAATAAAATGTATATTTTCTTTTAATAAATAACTAGATATTTAATTTTTAATGCCCCCTCCATGCAGCAATATTTTTAGAAAGAAAAAAAAACTTAAAAAATGCAACATAAAAAAGTTACTTCTCGAATTATGCTGCGCAGGCTTATTTTGGGTTATATTTATTTGTCTTTAGAGGTATATTTAAATAAAAATGAGAAATATACGAAGTCTTATATTATTATTATAAAGAAAAGTAAAACTTTTAAGACGCGCTGAAGCCTAAGAATACTATAATAAATCCTGATTTACGAAAGCAGTTTTTGAAGCTAATTTATCACAGATTTATTTTTACTATTTATATTTTAGTTATCTTTATCAAAAATACTTAGGAAAATCAAATTAATTATTATTTTTTTTTTAAATTTTTTTTATCTCCTTCTCATTTATTTGCGTTTGGAAGAGAAAATAAAAGTACCAATTTTAATAAATTGTATTCAAACATGTCTAACTAGAAAGGTAAGGTATTTGTAAAATACTAGTAAATTACATCATCAGAAATTTTCTCGATTATTGTTTAATATTATCTAAAACTAAAAGTGTTAGTATTATCTGTGTGTATATGTGTGTGTTTTATATAATGTTTAGAAATTTATGATTCTACTTGATGAAACATGGAATTCTGCAGTGACATTCGTGCAATATTGGTCTGTGTTTCATAAGTTAACGACTTTAAAATACTCTATTTAATGCACTAGATTTGAATGTTCAGTCAACGCATTTGAACTTTTACATTAACCGCCAAAAGATAAAGTACAACATGTTTTGCGAAGCTCACCATATACAAATAATACAAAAAAAATTTTTTAAGTCAATTCCTACTTAGATCAACAAAGAAATTTTTTTTATTTTAGCTACTTTTTATTAAATAGTTACAATTAATATAAATATAAATATAAATATTAGTATTGTATTGTCATCCAAAACACAACCGTGTATATAAAATTTCAGTTCCACTGAATGCTTTACAACGTGAGAAAAAAAATATTTTAAAGTTTTGACCCAAGTAGCCAAAATGGTCGCTAAGTCACCAAAAATGATGCCAACGTAGCTATAATTGTAATTCTTTGAATAAATAGTTTTAATCAATTGATTTTTATTAATTATAATTAAATTACTGTATTGTCATCCAAAATAATCATGTATATACAATTTCAGCTCAATTGAGCGCTTTAAAGTGTATTTTATTAAGGATTGAAAATTCCACCAAGATAAATAAATAAATAAATATATAGAGTGTGAGTTATAATAGTAGGAGTTGAAAAAAATGGCAATAGCAATAAAATGTATCGTTTATATGAATGGTAATAACGAAGTTTAAAAAAAACTTATACAAAAACGACAGTTACGAATTTTATTTTATAAAAAAATAATATGTACATATGAGTGACACCAATATTTGCAAATATCGATCTTTTGTAGTTTAGTGTGTAAAACTTTTCTTTATTTTCAACTGTTTTTGGCAGAGCCTTGCTGACAATAGTCAGTACGGTTTAAAAATGTCTAGGAGAAGTTGTTTACCCAATTCGTTAAGATAATGGGCTGTCGGATTTATAGAAAATGCGGTTGTCACAGGCTGACGCTGTTAGAGCAGCGTTTCTCAAGTTGTGGGGCGTGCCCCCTTGGGGCATGATAACTCTACAAGGGGGGCGCGAGCATATTGAAAAATCGAAAACAAAAGATTATTTAAAAAATTAATTTACTGAAAGTAAGCAAACAAAATACATTCTGACATATATAAAAATAGAATACACATTTACACTGATATAATACACTTATAAATGCATCAGTACTGTACAATGTATTTTATAATTAATTTAACAATTCAAAGTTAAGAACAAGTTTAATAATTATGAGTGACCCAATGGATTTGTATTAACATTTATCTTGATAATTTGTACGGTCTATAATAAATTCTTTAACTGCCGATTAAAAGTTACGCGATTCACTCCCCAATGCCACCGTTTTCGATGTAGACGAGCGTATTTTGATGTTTTTTTAGAGGAAAAAAAAAGGAATAAATAAGCAAATCCTCTGAAATAAGTAAATCTTTCGCAAACACAGTCAATATCCTTTTTTTTTTTTTTGCATTCCAAAGCCTTCGGAATAATTTTATGAATAGCACTGCACAGAAAAAAATCGTACTTCGGAATGACGTATATATACGTCCATAAAACTGATACTTTGACTGAGTGAGACGTTTTTATACGTCGGTGGAACATAAAAGGTTAAAGTCGTAATGTAGTTTTAGTGTCAAAGTATAGTATTATTGAATTCACAGTACATTGTTATTGTATGGAGGGAGGGCGCGATGAAAATGATGATTGAATAGTGGATCACGTATATTGAAAGTTGGAGAAGCACTATGTTAAAGGTTTCATTTTTTCTTGCAGTGTGATTCAATGGCTGTGGGATCGATATCAATCCAAAGAGTCTGTTTCCAGAAGACATATTCCAAGCCGACCACGAGCTACAACATTTACAGAAGACCATATTCTATCTCTTTGGCTGGAATGAAAATAACTACTAGTGTATCGCAGCTCGTTGGGGATCACTATGTAGCATCAGGGAGAAGAATCTTCGCAAATATACTGCTAAGATGCTTTGTGCAAGACTGCCAGTTGTGTGTGTCTCTCTCAACAAATAACAGAGAAGGGTCCACTTATTGCGGGCAAGGGTACAAGTTTCCTCAATAAGACAGCAATGGGCTTCCATACTTGTCACAAATATGTTCAGATTATCACTGGAGAGTGATTTAGGGCAGCTGCTGATCTGGATGGAACAACTCGTCCAATACCTTCAATCCCACACTTTTGAAAGAGCACTGTTAGTTATAGAGGTGATGGGATCATGGTAGGGTCAGAGATTTCCCTTGGTGGTCTCAGACATGCATGGGTTCCATGGAGGAACTCTAACAATTGTGAGGTATCGGGATGAGACTTTAGATCTATTTGCCAGTTTGTATGTTGGTGCTATTGCTAACGATTTCCTTTTGGTTGATGTCAATGCGTGGCCTCACCGAGTTGATATTGTTAAGCACTATCTGAGAGTCATGGCTTGGAGCGAATGGAATTGCCAGCTCACTCTCAAGACCTGAATCCAATAAAACATTTTTGGGACTATCTTGGCATACAGGTTGACGCTTTAAGTCCTTCTCCAAAGTCGTAACATGAGCTGAAAGTAGGCTTACTCCATGTCTGGTTTTCGATTCCCATTTCAGTGTCTTACAACTAAATTGGCAGCATGTAAAATTGATGCCACCAATGCATTCAAGTTAAGGGTAGAACTATTACCTATCATAAATGTTTTTTGCTATGTTTCTATGACATGTAAACTTTGTAATGTTTCCTCTTTATAAAAATGTAATGCACTGGATTCTCCAAGAATGGACTTTTCCGGCAAGAATATTTTTTTTTGTAACTTATTTCTGAATTTAACTTCTGCAAATTTCTATGACACATTCAATAAATAACTTCTTAATTCACATTTCCTCTAGATTTATAGTTCCTATATACATTCATTTTGCAAATTAGACTCCCAAAACCGTTTGTACCTTAATTTTTGAAGGCCAGTGTATTTTTGTAATGAAAAGTTTTGTCAAAACCCTATAATTTACTCGAATGTATAATTGCGTTGCTATTGTTTAGAAGAAAATCTTCCAAACAATAATTAGAAGCTTATTTTGGATTAAATTGCAACATTGGTGTACTTGTTTTTTAAACTATAACTTTATTGGATCCCGTTATTGTGTTGACACCACATCGTTTCTTATTCGTTTATGAAGAAATGTTCGGACGCGTTTTTAAGAACTGGCGAAGTTTACAAAAGTCAAATAATTAGGCTTCCAGAAAGCAATTGGTTTGATAAAAGATTTACCTTAACTTATTGGTAGTCTCTTTTGTCTACGGTTGAAAGAGTAATTACAGCAAGGCATATCTCAGAGCCAACCGGGTAGGAGAAAATATATTTGACTAAAACAACATTGGTTTGTTGTGAAATATGCGCGTTCAGATCGAACATCCGTCTTTAATTACATCCAATAGGAAGTGGTAAACTCGTTCGACCATCTTGCAAGCGATCACAACATGTGAGGACAATTTTGGTACGTGGGACTAAGTTCACGCAGATTATTACTCTGTATGTCTTTTACAGCATATTAGCAATAGGGCTTATAAAGCAAAATAATGTCTTTTAAATGGACATGAGATGTTAATTAGTCTACATTGAAAAGTCAATTTCTGCTATGAGGGAGATGATAATTAAATCCATGTGAGAGGATTTGATATCTCATCAATACCAAGATCCTCGATTAATTTAAAATACGTTTAGTGTTATTTATGGGTTATTTAACATTCAAACGTTACATTGTAGAGATCCAGATAGCAAATTCTGGTCATATTCCTGAATTTTCATTTTCAAACATATTTCCTGAAAACCATCAGCATACACTTTACACTTATCCTTGAACGATACTGCGTAATATATACCCTCCTTAGTTGTTCACATTGAAACCGTAGTATTCAATCAGCAAGAACTGCGATCCAAGTTTCAAACAACTCTTGATCTTCTCAGAACTTCATAAAGAAACTATTTCTGTGTTAAAAATGATGGATGTTATATGCGCTATAGTGAATGATTCTACATCTTCTGTATTTTGCTCAATACAATATTACTATTTCAAATTTTATTTATATTTGGTTTTCCATACCGCACTTTACAAAACTCGTAAAATTCATTACATTCTGAGAATTTCTTTTAAGTACAACGTTTTTCTTTAGAGAGAGTAAATTAAATTTTTTAAATTTATTCTCTCTCTCTAAAAACAGTCAAATTATTAAATCTTATCAAGCTTAATTTCACATGCTTTGCGCATACCTTCGAAAACTTCAATGTGGTTGATTAACGCAATCACACAAGTTGCCATTCATACTATACCGCTTAATCTACTGGAACTAAGAACCAGGGTTCAAATAATATGGAAGGGACGATCATAAGTCTATTAAACACACGAATGACTCACTATCTATCCGTTTGGTTCATGGTATTAAAAATAATGGTGGTTGTGTGCTATACTGAACTATACTTTTTTTTTGCATTTTGCATTTTGCTGAGTACAATATTTGTATATCAAATTTCACATGTTAAACTTACATAAGCACTTAACTAAAACTTGCAAAATCCATTACATCCTGAGAATTTATTCTACGTGAACCTTCTTTTTTTCTCAGAGAGAGTTTATAATATAAAATAATGTTTTCTTCCTAAAACGTTCAAATTATTAAATTAATTCACGTCTTATGTATCATGCCTTGCGCACACATTCGGTAACTTTAATATTATAAATATGTGAATTAGTTAGGTAAAAACATTAAATATGAGCTTTTAAAATAGCGAAAAGAGCACAATTTGCAGTACAATAAATTTAAAATAATTACATTGTTAAAAGAAACAATTCAAATGTCTTACCATGATACAGAAGTACAACCTCTAATTACATAATTCACATTCCGTTTCACCCCGTCTGGATATTACGCATTCAGAATACTTTAAAAATATCATTTGTATCAATTAGTGTCATAAATACTGTTTATCCCCCTATTTATTCAGGAAAAGGAATAATTATTTGAAAAATCGTCGTTTATTACACTTAAGTATCAACTTAAATGCTGTTAAGTAATTGTTTAAAATTTTCCAGCCATTTGAGTTCCAGCCACAAGTAATTTATCTAAGTCGTTTTAAATGGTGCATAAAATAAAAGTTTTAGGTTAAACAGCTTTTTTAAATTGCACTTTTAAGCATAATAACATACTAATGTTAAAATTTTAATTACTTATCATGGAATAGAAAGTAATTTATGTAATTTACAGCACTTGTAAGATATATATATATATGGGTGGTTATTAAAATATGGAAAAACCTTAGATTTATAAAGTGTCCTTTATCATTATGGTATAGGACTACCTTTGGCATTTAATACATACATCTTGGATTTGCTTAGGAATCGTTTCATACAAGTGCTGAATAGTTTTTAGAAGAATGATGTACCATTCATTATGGAGATATTGAGAATGTTCTTGGAGAGATGCTAAAGATAGAAATAGATTTCGTATTGAAATTTCTAAAATATACCATAATGATTCAATTATTTTGAGTTTGGGTGACTGTGCTGGTAAAGGTAGATGCTTAAGGTATCCGACTACGTTCGGAACCATGATTTTAAAAAACCGCATAAATGTATAATTTTTATGATATTTAGTGTCATTTAGATTAGAATACATGTATAAAACTATTTTAAGGACATTTTGACAAAAAAAAGTTATTTAAATACAATATTTTGGCAAAAAATTAACTTAGAATAACCTTTTTTTTCCAAATGTTCTCCTTTTGTAAGAAATGTTTCTATTGTATTAATATTTTGCCTGTATATAGCTCAGACCTCTATATAGAGGCTCAACTATGATTTTTGAAAAATTCACTTTATTTTCAGAGATACAACCATTTGAAATAATTATCGGCGTATTTTTTTAAAATTAATTTTTAAAAAATTCTATCCCTAGTAGACTACAAAGTTTGCATCATAGGACAGACCCTGTCATCTAAAATATCTGTATACCTTTCTCCAGTGATCCTTCCTTTTACGATTATAATTGGTCTAGTATAAAACCAAGACACGTCTACCTACATCATGACAGATCCACCTCCTTACTTGACAGATGAAAGGAGACAATCACGGTCATAGACGAGTAAAGGTGTCCTCCAAACGTGTACCGGTCTTGTTATAGGGAGAAGTGGGAAATATGATTCGTCCGACCATATTACTTTTTTCCACTTATCAATCAACGAGGTTTTGTGACTACGACATCCCTGTAGACGACATTTGGCATTAACATCTGTGACAAGTGGTTGGATATTTGCTGCTTCTGCAGTAAATGTTCTGTCAATGAAAGTGCCGTCTAATTGTAATCATTGGCATTGGAGAATACAGATGCTGATTAAGCTATGTGGTAAATTTGCAACATTTGTTCACTTTTGAGACATTAAAATCCGCTTCAAAACCCGTCGGTGTCTTTGACTGAGCTTTACTTTCCGTCCACTCTTTTGCTTTACCGAGCTTGTCTTGCTGCTCTGTGTGCGTACTGTCATGACTGTAAACACCGTACCTCTAGAAACAATGTGAAGTTGAGATGTTTTGGGTTCCTTTAGCTAGACGGACTCCTACAATTTGGCTTCTTTGAAAATTTGAAAGGTCTGATATTTTAAGCTTTTGAAAAGAAAATGTAAGACTAACAGAACTCCAATAAAGCTAATGCTACTATCCGATATTACATACATTACTCTCTATAAAATATGATAACTATTATTAATATTTAAATGCTTACAAAGAGCATATAAAAATGTCACTTGTATTCCTAGATGTTTTCATTATTTTGATATATAGAATACTGCATTTAAAACTCATATACGCACATGTAAAATGAATAATCTTTATACACATTTTGAAATAAATTGTATAAGTAACCTTCATATGATAATTGCTAATAAGAAAATGCACGAATAGTATTGACAGCAAGCGGTGCTATTAAATTCCATGCGTGAAGAGAGGACAAAAATAATGGAAATGAAGCAAAAGTCTTCAAAATAATCACTCCCGACAATTGTGTATTTTTATGAAGCCTTGAAATATGCTTACCATATTATACTGTTTCCCTATATGTGCTCTACGCCTCCAGAAATTAATATTCTTCTAGGGTAGGCTTGTATGTTGGGAACAGATAAATGTACGAAGGAGACAGGTTAGGAGAGTAGTGAAGATTTTTCAGATCTATTTTCTTTAAATTAGCAACATTGGGAGACATCCATGTTGTTTTGCAATAAAAAACAACTCCCATTCTCTTGAACTTTCAATCTCACATGTGGATTCGCATTACCGACCATTTCGAAATTGTTCTTGATTTGTTTATAATTTGTTGAAATGGAACAGATTCATGATGAATTACTTCACATGACTTAAAGAAAGGGATGAAGACTTCTTTAGAATTTTGAAAGACGTATTTGAGCTCCTTTCAAGAACCTAGGGATCATCATTTTGCAATCTTGTCTTGAGTTTTCAATCGTATTATTGACACAAATATTAGCTTTCTGCTAATTCAGAATCTTAGGAGTTCTGAAAGACCAAACACCAAACTATATATAAAAATCCTGTATCATTTTCAAGCAATAAGGTTTCTGTTATTTACTTGCAACCTAATTTTTGCCCTGAAGCAGCTTTTCATGTTCTTTACACCAATTCAAAGAAATTAAGTTCTAATACAATTGTTTTTTGCTCATTTTTTTCTGCATTGTTTTTTGTTACACCAGTATTCTGCATCTTTATGTCCATTATGCATTTCATGCAATGTATTTTTCATTCATTTGCTAGCTCCTCTAATTTTTCTGAGCAGTGTATAAGGTAGCTAAATAAGATCGCAGCCACAAATTCAAGAGATGTATTGGCTTATAGTACATTATGATTTCATAATACTATAGACCTATCATGCTATTGAGTTAATACCTGGTAAATCTATAAATGTATGCAATCTTAATGATGGCGTGGATTACCAGTTCAGATACCATCTTTTTCCTCAAGACCGTTTTTTTCAAAGAAGTCCGCCTTCATGATTTACACAAAATTGAACAAAAATCCAATAACTATGTGGAAATCAAATGGAAAAGTGAAATGTATAAATTAAAATTATTGACTCATTGGATATTTATTAATATCGAAGAGGTACAAAGATATACGAGATAGACATATATAAAATTAAAGTGAATAATAATCTACGTTGCTGAATATTCCGTATAATTTTGCTTTCAACCGGAAAGTGCAAAATGAAGATTTTTAAAAGCTATATATTTGCCTTTAATTTAAGTGTGAGTAAAAATTTTAAAAAAATTGCACAAAAGACATTTCTTGTATTGGAATTTAGTTTAAGAGGGATAGAGAATTTTAATATTCAGCTGAAATATCTTGGCTTCATGTTTTCAATATATTTCAATTTTCTCTCAAAAGCAATTTATTTGACGTGAATGATTATTTTTACCGCTTTGATAAACCTTCATAAATAAACTCAGTGACGCAACAGCCTGTGTCGAGCCAAGGTCAAATGTGCCCATCTCAGTTTTCGTGACCTTGTGTGCTGAGATGCATGAGTACATGTTCCGGTCAGGTAGTAGGTTTGAAGTGAACCTCCCAGTCTTAAGTTCCCAAGCAAGCTTGGTATCTACACATTGGAGGGATGAAAGGGCGAATTCTTCATAAATAGATTTTTATATTAAATCGTAAATGTAAGAAAAAAATGTAATGCTCAAGGACGTGAAATAAAAAAACGCATAAAACGGGGGGGAAAGTATGAAAAGTTATTTGCCTTTAATCTAGTCTAATCCAGTTAAAGAGATAATTCGGGATATATATTTTCGAAAGAGCCTGTCATACACAGTTTTAAGATATTTTGGCCTTAGATATAAAATTGTGTTCCCCCGCGTAAAGTCGGATGAAAAACTATACCTAATGCTTCATTATATTTATTGCTAAATGTTTGTGTGAAGTGATTTTTTTAAATCCTAAATCTTAGCGTTAATCCAGGTGGAAGGACATATTTCCTTAAGATTTAAGAACATATATAATCTTAAACATCGTTGGATTTTGATATCAGAAAAAGAAGAAAACTATAATCTTAGAAAAATATGTTTTTAAGATAATTTCGTTGAAATAAGTGATTAGAAAATAGCATAATGCTTCAAATAGAAAAGAAAAGATCACATTTTATTTTCTATCGATGAATCAACGTAGAATTAAAAAGTAATTTAAACGCGTCACGTGTCTTTTTAACATATCATTTGAACACATACAAACAACACATTACACATAGAAAAAATACTAATTTATTGAGTTGGAATCTATAATACTATGGCTATTATAGTACGTAGTCAAGAATCTTACATGTGGTTTGTAAAGCTTATTTTTAATACTTAATTAAGATACGTTTAAATTATTGTTATATTAAGCGTCAAATCACGAAAAGAATTTTATAAATGTATTTTATTCATTAAAATTCATAATAAAATTTTATTTGATACAGTTATAATTTCGTTTGATGAACCGTAAACGAGTTTATGAAAAAAGCTATTAAATTATATTTAGGTATATTATAAATGATAAACTTCTAATTTTTTCATTATTTTAAAATTTCAATTTTAAACATCAAGTAAAATTTCATAATTAAATTTGATATGATTGAATAAATAAAACCAATTCTCTATAGATTTATTTCTACTTAAGGGGAAGGTTTTAACTCAAATTACTTTTTCAAAAATTAATTATATTCAACAAAAAAAGTAAGAGTATTATTTTTTTTTTCAAAAAAATTCAGGCTTTATTAAGACCGGTATAAAGTTTAAGAAAGTAATTTAAGAGTTTGAAATGTTTTGCCCAACAGGAGAGATGTTATAAAACTAATGAGGAATCGTTCTTTGCATGTAATTGTTCTTTATAGTCGTTTGCATTTTTCTTAGTTGTGGTATTCAGTTAACACTTTCATTTCCTTTCTGCTTTTTTATTAGGAGCTTAAAAAAATCTTTTTCTGTAATGTTTTAACGATTACTTGAATCATACTGTATATGTACGATGATGAAACGTTTTTTGCATTCTATAGTACAGATTTTATTTAAAGTCGCAGTGTACTTCAAATGAAAGGATGCATATTATTTCATATTAACTGTAACTTCTATATAAGTTAGATTTCCTATAATTTCATGAAGAAATTAATTAAAGATGTTTTATAAAAATAATTGTAATATTTTTTGGTAATATAGGTAGAATATGACTATTTTGAAATGACTGTGATTTTGAAAGGGAAAGCAATTTTTTCTTATTATATTCTTTTAACTATAACAATATATTTGGAAAAGAAACACCACACAGAGTCTCTTCTGTATTTACCGTAAAATCCGGTGTATAACGCGCACCCTTTTTTTTACGAAGAAACCTGAATTGAAAGAGCGCAAGGCTGTTATAAATTGAAGTCATTTATTCGAGATATTATTCCAAACTTTAGAAAAAAATACTATACTTCTAGAACTACAACCCTTTAAATTTATAAGAGGTGTGTCATTTCTTTTAATTAAACAGTATTTCGATCTATGTAGATGTCTAATTTTTTTCTATGCTCATCTTTTTTATTTTTAAAGCTATCATTTTCATACCCAGCGTGTAACGCACACTCTTAAATTTCGATTTTATTTTTTGAGTTAAAAGTGCGGGTTATAAGCCGGATTTTACTGTAAATTAGTTTTATTCGATGATAAAATATAAGGTGCTTCCTTTGATTACAAGAATATTTAATGCAATATACTTGAGCTTCCGACAAAACAATTTAATGAATGAAACAATGTTTTTAAAAATATAAATATTATACATCCATTATTTGAGAGGAAATTTGCCTTATCCAAAAAAAAAAAAGTTACATTTGTTAAAGATTATGATTTAAACAAATATTCGACTAAAATTTGCATTCTGCATTTCTGTTTCGTAAAAATATTTACGCATTTTATTAAAGAATACCGTAAATATTGATACATGTTTTCAAGTTCAAAATAAAACTATATACTGAGCTACTAAAATATTTAAATAACACTTAAGAGTACACTCAAAAATAATGTAGTAAATATGCATTAAAATACTTTCCTTGAAATTCGGTGTATAACGCGCGCGAGCACTTTTAATACAAAAAATAAGATCGAAATATACGAGTACGCTTTATATCAGAAAAAAAAATTAGATTTTTCTCTATGTATAAAAATACTGTTTATTTATAAGGAATGAGAGAGAGAGAGAGAGAAGAGAGAGAGAGAGAGACATTCCTTATGAACTTAACGGGTTGTAGTTCTTTAAGTATTCTTTTTTTTCCCCTGAAACTGGGAATATTATCTCGAATAAATGATTTCAAAACATAAGAGCAATGCGCAATTATGGTTAATGTTTCTTTGTAAAAAAAAAAGGGGTGTGCGTTATACAAAGAATATATCTAAAAACATAAAATTGCACCTTTAAAGTATGGGTGCGCGTTATACACCGGATTTTACGGTATATGAGAACTATAAAAACAATGTTATAAATTATCTTGAAAAAATGTCCAATTTTAATTTATACTCATTGCCATAAAATTTGCATACCAAGAAGTAAGAGTGGAATTGTTACGAAACTTAGCATGAAGGTACGTGTTGGGTAGATATGTAAATGATTAGAAGTACAGCTTGATTGTGTATTAGGTAATCTCACTATAGGCCATTGAACTTTCTCCTTGAATTATAAAACAAGTAAGCAGAGATGGTTTGTGTTTATTCAATCTGTTGCAGATAAACACTTTTTAATTAGTGAAGCCATTATGCTGCCATCGAAAATAATATGAGCGGCTTCCAAAGTTAGAGAAGAGAATAATCCTAGGGATAATGGAAATAGGGTGATTAGGGCGAAGATTAGCTAGGGTATTCTGACTTTGCTGTGAGGAGGTATTGGGACCAGTGGATTAGAGAGAAGTCTGTTACATAACGATCAGACTCAGGACAACTTTGACCTACCAATGGTCGAGAAGACCATCACATCACATGATACGGACGCATAACGCCAACTGTCTCATTGTTCACCATTCATACACAGGCAGCTCTATCACGACGGGGCCTCTATGTCAGTCCATAACATCGGAAGGCACCTGGCTGAAGGACATGTGCAATTGCTGTACCCATTTCATGTACTGTCAGGGGGCACATTATCACCATTTCGAGTAGTGTGGCGTTCGAAGAGATTCGACTGTAAAGTATTGGGTTGACTTCAGCAACGAATGGAGATTCAATTTGAGCAGTTTATGACAATCATGTATGTGTTTGGAGGGCCCGTGGTAGACGCCTCAATTCTGCTTCCGCTGTAACGTGGCACACCGTTTCCACAACTGGTGTGATGGTATGGGATACCACAGCATAGGAAACACGTTTACCCCTAATACTGATTCATAACACTATGGCAGCTCAGTGGTACGATTGTGACATTCTCCAAAATTCCAAATCATTACATGAGCCATTTTTCTAGAGGACAATGCTAGCCCACAAGCAGCTTGAGGTTCACAAAACTGCCATAGCTACATTTCTACCCTTCCCTGCCTTGTTCTATACCCAGATTTGTTACTGACTGAGTATGTATGGAATCATCTAAGACGGGAAATTTGACAGCTTACCAGTTTGGACAAATTATTGGTACGTTTACAGTAACTGTGGCACGAGCTGTCTCAATCATACAGTACTTGTATACCTCAATGCCCAACCTTATGACACCATGTCTTTATGTTAGGGCATGGTATTAAAACCTCCGTTCATTTGTAAATTTTATCTTTTATAAAACATAATTTTAATTTTGTAATCATTTACTTATATTAACTTGGTATTTAGGTACATAAAATTTCGTTTCATTCAGACAATTTTTCATGGCAATGCGCAAATTTTGGGGCAATGAATGTTTATACAACAAAATGATTTCTTACTGTTAATTAGTTTCAAGGGAGAAAAGTTAGCAATATATTTTATGGAGAATTTTCTTTAAGTTCACGGAATGTATGACACTCAATAATGATTTTAATGGTCTTAAAGTGTCATTTAATATTTTGATTGCTTCTTTCATTGAGCTTTCATTCAATCACTCACAAATATTTTTTACTCAGAAATTATTAAAAATAGCACTAATACAGCTTATAAACATAAATGCAATGAATATATCTGTTCTTTTGTTTATTTGATAGTTACTCGACAGTATGAATTGCAAATTTTCATTTTTATTTGCATTAAAATTGAATTATCTTATTGTGAATTTCTTGAACTTGAAGAAGAAAGAGTAGATGATATAATAAAATATGAATAAAATTGTCTTGGTTCGACTTAAGAATAGTTTTTATCATTTTGAAATAAATTTAGCATTAATCAAGTTCTGATTAAAAATAAAATAGCAATATATGCTATGGTTTTTAGTGTATTAGAATAAATAAGGGGATTTATTTCAGAGTGTTATTCATTTTATTATTTTATAATAAAATGAAAAAAGTCAATTCATTCCAAAAGGCACATCTTTGAAAAACAAATAAGTTTACTTATATAGAAAAGAGTATTGCATAAACCAATATTTTAATAGTCTTAGGTACTTAATATAATTTTTTAAAGATATGAGCTTCATATGAAATAAATGTTGTATAAATTGCATATATATATTTTTATAGTAAAACAATTTCTTTTTCGGAAAAAAAATTCATTTTGTCTTTTAAAAAAGAAGAAAAAAAGCATATTTTAATAGATATCTGAAAAATTTATTTGTTATATCAGAGGAATATTTCTGAAAATACATGTGAGTGTGTTGTTGTTGCATTTTAAAATATCAATCAAATCTGCCTTTAATAGACAAGAGTATGCAATATTAGATA
>BMAV01001028.1:486547-517465 GCA_019973955.1 Trichonephila inaurata madagascariensis
ATATATAAATATTTTATTGTTAGGCTTAATGATACATATAACTAGGAATAAAAAATCATTATTCTGACCTTAATGATAGTATAACTATTCAGTAGAAGAAATAGTTATACCATTTTAACAACAGTTTTTGAATATATAAAGTAATTTTTATATCATTACATATATCTATTAAAGTTATTATTATATTCGTGTAAATATAACGTGTGTGTGTATTTTGGTGACGTAATATATATATATATATATTAATATTAATAATAATTAAATATATTTTTAGTAATACATCTTACTATAGCATGAATTTGATGTTAAACATAATATTCTAATATAGATTTAATAATACACTAAATAGCTTTTTATTAGTATTATATTTATATAGACATAAATCTAATCTTGTATTTTTCGTGTAAATTTCTCTACTTCAATACTTTATTTTCACCATATAACTCTTAGAGGTCTAGATGTAAGAGGTAAAACAAATTTTATAACGAGATCTGTAGAAAATATAAGCAATGAAACATTTCTCTATTTCTGGATATCGTTGCATAACAAACAGTATTACACTGGTTACCACAACATGCACTGGTAATCATAAATTAAAGAAAAATCACAAAAATGACGATACTCAAAAAGTTATGAATAGAATTTAATGAAACTTATACACATTACACAGTAAATAGATACCAACCTTCAGGAGCTTCCAGTTAGGGAGGATCTGAGTTCAGTTGCAGTTGCGGTTATATTCCTTCGTGCGTATAATGCCAAATATGAGTCATTAACACTCGTGGTACCACGTGGCCGTCCTTGGTTGAACCTCCTGAAAGCCGAACTCTTGGTTAGAAATTGCTGCCAAAGTCTTTGAATCGCAGATGGACTCATATTCAGCCATCTAGACACTTATATCTAACTTTGTCCTGCCTCTAGTCTCGCCATCGCAGTTCTTCGGTCAAATGAGCACTGGAGGTCATTGTTACAATTTCGCTGTACCAGATTTCTAATCTCAGATACACAGTGACAATTGCTGTCTTGCTCTAAGGCATCCATTTTTATGCTCCTCTCAAATAAAGTATTCCATCTGGATCGCCACTATTTTGCATAATGTAATATCATTCAGAGAGAGCGAGAGCCGCTTTTACTTACCAGCATATTCAAATTTCACTGAGATTGGCTTATTTTGGGGAAAATTCTCGCTAATTTTGAGCTTTTCCCTTACTATAACCAGTATATATGAATTCGTTTATCGAATGTAAAAAGTTGAAGGATGTGTGTGTGAGAGTCCCTCAAGTATAATAATTACGTAATTAACAAAATATTTTCATTCTAGAAATTTTACATATAAATAATCATTAATTTTCCTTTGTGAGTAATTCCTCTTTTTATCTCAGAATGACTACTTTTGTTATTCTTAGAAACGCCACAAGAATTCCTATGAGTTTCAAAGGAGTAGAAGAAAAACGTTTGATGCAATCAAGGTAAAAAGGAGGAAAACAAAAGGAAAAAAAAATCAAAAGAAAAGAAAAAAAGAAAAGGAAAGATATTTGACGTTAATCAAGATTAAACTTTCCGAAAAAAATTCGTGCTGTAATCCGTTTTGGCAATAAAAACCTTCAAAAAAGTAAAATAAGGAACTAAAACTTTATTTTTCCCCATTTAAGGTTATTTTTATGTTCAAGCTCTAGTAAAAAACTATTAAAATATTCACCCATCGAATCTAATAGTAAACCTTTATTCTTTTTTTTTTTATTTTGTTTTTTTTTTAAATTCTGTATATGGTTCCCTTTTAACAAAATTGAAGATTACTACCTTTTTCCCCATTTATTCTTAAGTTAATAAGATATATTAATCTATCATGCATTTTTGATAGAACATATTTTGAAATGCTGAAACATTTTTGTTAGTAATGCAAGAGAAAATTCCTTTTTCTTATGAATAAATAATTCAAATTTGTGTATTTCATAAATATCATAATATCGAAATGCATTTAAAATTTGTAATATTCGATACATTAATTTTCAAGCATCGACACGTCCCCCCTCACACGTTTCAGGTGCATTTTTTTGTCCTCTTAACATCAAGCCACCAGAAAGTGATAAAGCATTCACTTCATACGAAAATTCCATTTAAGTTTCATTTAATATGTAACAGGTTGTACTTTCCCACGAAGGGAGTTTGAATCTTATATGCGTATCCAATTTGTAACTTCTTAGGAAATCCAAATGAAAGTAGTATGCTTATATGAACGTCAAAAAAATACAATTACGAATTCAATCGTAAAGGTTATTCAATAGTAATAAATTACTT
This sequence comes from Trichonephila inaurata madagascariensis, assembly GCA_019973955.1. NCBI lineage: Eukaryota > Metazoa > Arthropoda > Arachnida > Araneae > Nephilidae > Trichonephila > Trichonephila inaurata. The sequence goes on from BMAV01001028.1 coordinate 488,846, forward strand.
GGTAGACGTTATTACGGAAAAAGTGTTCGTGTTACATATCATGATTTATAAGTGAAACTTAACTAATTTTAAAGAAGGTTTCTATTTTATGTTAATCCATGTGATTCATATATATATATTCTAAAGAAATTAAAATATTATGAGGATCATTTCAAAAGTAATGCACACATTTTTTATTTTCATATTTATTTGGCTAACAATATTTCCTAACACGATATCATTATTTTTTGCTTTCATCACAACTGTCCTGACATCACAGAGTCCCAACTGCTTATAAGGTTTTTGACTCGATTTCAAGAGTAATTTTTCGAAGATAATTTGAAAAACTACCTTTGTAATTGTTCAAATTTTGCTGAATAAAACTTGGATAACTTTTCTATCAAAAAATTACTGTAACATTATAAAGGTATACTAACATTTCCTGATAGATTTTCACTTCGTATTACTTTTATATCTTACTTAACCCGTTAACGCCCAAATTATTTTAAAATCGAAATGTTTGAAAAATATTTTTAAATTTCATTTCATATATCATAAATAGAGTAATTATGCAGTTGTATCCATTTTCCGTAATTAGCAGTTGAGATAATAGGTGATCTATAAATACATCGCTGGGCACTTATGGTAGTAAAAGACCAAGTAACTTTCCTGTGGTTTTATATTTAAAGAATTACAAATTTAGGGGGGGGGAGGAAATGAAACTTTTATGAATTTAAAAGCAACTAATGAGATTTAAAAGAGAAAATATTATTTTACTGATTTAAACTTACTTAGTTATAATTTTATGCAGCCAATTTGTAAAAGTTAAGTGTGATATAATAAGAAACATTTCAGACAAATGGTTACATTACATTTTGTACAAAACGTAAGAGGTCTACCCTTACATTTTTGAAACTGGCATCTTCTTTGGTTTTGTCTTTTTCCTATAACATGGTATTTTCTATCTAAACGCACAGAGTCTATTACGTTTGATCTTCATGACATCATCTGAGGTCTTCCAATGCCTTTCTTAGAATTTGTTCCTCGTTTGAGGTACGCAACAGTGATATATCTTTGGATGTCTTTTATATTTTTCTTTTCACAATTTATTAAATTGAACAGAATATACGTATTTACGATAGCCAAGTCGATAACTCTAGTAAAGATTGGCCAGTATCATTTTTTGCCACGGATTTGAATTGTGTGTTTTTCTAAGAGTCAGTCATGCTGGTCGACTCTACCCATATTTTTGTTATACTGGTGAATAGTATTAGGTTGCAAAATTTGGGATTTTTCTTTAAAACCTTTTTGATGCCTTGAAACTTGGATTAAAGGCTGTATGTAATCAAAGTTTGTCGCTGCTGTGTGTTACACACTTATTATCTTTCCATTTAACAATCTTTATTTTGTTCTTTTCATCGAAACAGTAGTCATAAGAACCACGGCATTACTGGCGCTAGATGGCAGCTGATCCGTACTATTAGGGCCATCATCGTTTATGTCTATCGATTCATATAGTTCTTTTACTTCTATTTCTTTCATGAGTACACAAATTTCTACATTACCTGACAGATCTTTTACCGATGGAGTAGTCATTTCATCATTATTAAAATATTCTTCGTCAGTTAACTCATCCACATTAGGCTGTAAAGCAATTATATTAGACTCTATTTCTTGAGAAAACATATATTCTAATTCTTCTTTGGCGGTGTGAAACATTTTACGCCGAGGCATTAAGGAAGAAATGAAACGGGGAAGAAATGATATTAGTTACCACTAACGCCCAGCGATATATTTATAGATCAGCATGTTTAAACTTACATTATGATAATAAAAACATTTACTTTTCTAATATAAATAAGCCAGAATAACTAAAAAGGTTTTGGAAATGTAAAATACATAAACAAGTCTAACTTACATTTAATTTTTTTTTTCTATTGGATACAAAATTGAAAGCTGCACTTTGAAGCTTCAAAATGGCGAACATCAGACGCTAGCTGCTGGACTGCTATGGGAAAGAATGCTTCAAATATCATTTGGGGGTGTTGCCACATGTGTAAGGAAGCCAGCCAATGACAATACGAAGTGATTAAAAAATATCGTTTTCACAGGAAGTTCTGAGTGGGATATGATCTATAAATAGATCACTGGGCGGTAACGGGTTAAGGCGACAGGGTACCATCTTTACAGTTTTTTTTTATTTTTAATTTTTGAGGTTTTGTTTTCATTGTATTTTATAAAGGTCATTAGTTAGTAATTATTAAAAAATTCAAATATATTGCAAAATGTCTGTGAAATTTAAATTTTCTTATGGCTTTTTTAGATATGTATATTTTCTTTCAAAAATTTTTTTCGAAGTACCTTATAATATACTACATAAAAACTGTGTATGTTTTTTTTTTTATGCTGATGATCATTAATTTTATATTAATTACTTCATTGTGAAACATACAAATATTCTCAAAAAAAGATCAATTTTGATTTTGAAATTAATCTGTTTTTTTATTTCAGAACTTAATTCAATAAACGGTTTTACAAAACATACATTTCAGAATATTTGTAAAACTATTCATATCCTTCTTTAATTATCAAAAAAATCTCAGGTTCTTGAATGATAGTATGTGATCAAAAATTCACCGTGGAGAAATATCAGAGAGAGTTAGACATTTAAATTCCATTAATAACATGATATAATTTTTATCGAATAGTCTAAAACATTTATGAAATGTTAATTAGTTTATACTTAAAACTGTTTACAATAAGGATTTGCAAAAATGTAGAACAATTAACCTGTATATTGGTATAATCAATATATAGAAGAAAATAAATGAAAGATCAATATTTCATAAGACTTTACCTTAATAATTATAAAAAATAAGTACGCACACCTCAGAGCTAATTGGATACTCAGTTGTAAAGCTTAAATAATGCACAACACATATAAAAGATGTGTTTATGCCTTTATATTTTTATTTCCATGATTTTAAAAGCCTTCGTATATATGATAAACATTGTACACGAATGAAACCAAAATTCAACGCGAACCCTCCAAATGTAAAAATTTCATTAATGCAAATAATAATTTATAGGTAAAATATATCAAAATCGAAGAACTGCATTTGTGCATTTGCTTATAAATAAATATCTTAAAATATTTTAATAATAATTGTATTGAATTTCAATATATATATATATATATATATATTGCCGAAAACAAATATATAAAAATAGGAGAGTTTTGCTGCTACTGTAAATTAGATTTTTAATTATGAGAGTTATCAAAATGAGATTTAGTATTTGTACTTTAAGAATACGTTTTAAAGTTTTAATGCTATTCATAATAATATGATATTTATCAGGTACAATCTTTATGTTTTTGCCAAATCCCTTTTCTTTTAAATAAACAATACATACATTAGAATTTTTGCAGCAATTGCACAGTTCTTTCTTGAAATGATTTGTTACTGCACATTTATTTGTACATGTTATTCTCATTTACCAGAGGTAGCAGATGATCTGAAAAGTGGTCGTGGCAGTTTTGTTTAGTCTACTGTCCAGATTTAAAAATTGTTTCATTACATAATTAAAATGCAGGTAAAGCTTTGAAATCTTACAGGCTTGTTTATAATGATTCGAGGTATCATATAGGCCAATAACAAAAAAAATCGATATTTTGATGATTTTTTGGGTACCAATGTCTTCTTTAAACCTCTCGCTGCGCATCCCACAATTTCCACGGGTAACATAGATGTAGCAAAATTTACGTAATCCACGATTTCCGCGGGCATGCATTTTTTCCGACTATTTAGCTGTGCAACTCGTACTGTTCTTGTTAATGTGCTCATTTATGTTTTTATGTTCATATTTTTATGATATGATTCTATATTTTAAAATAAGAACTCTTCTGCAAATTTTTTGTTTATTTTAACTCTAAAATGCAGGTTTAATATATAGAATTTAAATACGTTATAAAAAAATACGCAATATATTTTGTAACCTACTTTGATAAAATAACCAAGCAATGAGAGGGTTAAGCTATTAACTGATTAAGATGCATGTTGTTCATTACGTATTATCTTAAGTCAACATAGAAAAATATGAAGTAAGTGCAAGCTGCAAAAACTATTTGTTAGAAAAAAACAGTTTTCTCAAAACATAATTTTAAAAAAATTGCCACAGAATTTATCACATACAATATCCTATGCTTAATAATTCTATAGATTTAAATTTTTTACCTTGCTAATTTTGTAACAATTTCTATTGGACGGTGGGTCCCTGGTTCTCTCCAAATGAAATTACGGCGAGAATATATTGGATAGAACCAGGGACCAGGGGGACCTCCAATGTTCAGGAAATACATCATTAATATAGCGGAGACTTGATGGTTTTGTCAGGCATTATTTTGGATGGCCGCACACACCACTATATCTTTGCAAGAGAAACCGTGACTTCTGTAAGTTATAGGGAGGTCTGGGAGTTCTATGTTCGCCTTTTAACAGGTGCAGAGTTAGCCCTGATTTTATTCTAATGGATGCCAACGTGAGACACATAGGGTCATCTGGTCAATACATTTCTGGAAAGTGAGGATATTTGCCGAATAGATTGGCCAATAACATCTCCAAATCTCATCTCATGGAGCATGCCTGGTACGTTCTGGGGAGGGCAATTGCAACTCACAAACCCATTTTGAGAACCATATAAGACCTGAAAACAGAGTTACTAAAATAGTGAGATTTTATTGTGTCACAGGAATTCCTAAATTTCTTTATTTCAGGTATAAAATTATGGTGTGAGGCCTGTTTATTGGAAAGAGGGGACCATATACCCTATTAACCAATTTTTTGTTATGTTCTGCCGCTGCTTTCTTATGCTTTCCGACTTCGATGATTGTTGCTCACGATCATGCATGTATATTTTAACTTTGAACGAATACTTTTTTGCATTACATCAGCCCACCATGTATACAAAATTTTATTAAAATCTGTCCAATAGTTCTAGAGATAATCGGCAAAATCTGAAAACTTTGAACACCATTGTATATTGCATTTAAATCTTCATGCACAGTTTAATTTGATATACTAAATGGGATAACATATATTTTCTGAAAAACACAACATTGCTTGAAATTTATTCTTGGAATTTTTATTATTGGATAACTTGATATATCTATTTTTATGATGAATTCCTCAATACCTTTTTGAGACATTACATACTTTTTTCTGGAATTCATATTTGCCAAGCGTTCCATAAATTTGTACTTTAATGAAATACGATATGTGATTAAATTCTGTTTTAATAATAATTTAAAATCCACTGTATTTACGAGATATTGCATTTACAAAGAAGGGACTGATCAATCCCTACAGCTTAGGTTTGGAGAAAGGTAACGAGGATGCAACGTAATTGATCCTGACGTTTTAGGTGCAGATGGAGATATATATTACGTATTCCTATTATGTCGTTATTCCTTTCTTGATAAGGACGATCATGATGGGCCTAAGAATAAGGGCGTAGCTACTACCGTATCAGCCGTAGCAATGATACGGGCCCTTCTAACTACAGGGGCCCAAGCATACCTAAGCAAACAATCGTAAAATGCTATCAAAAGTTTCATTAGCAGAGCTCCCTCTTCCAAAAAAGGGCCCCTGAAAGAATTTTGATACAGGGACCATTCAGGACTAGCTACGCCAGCGCCACAAATTGAGCTGCCCATTAATCTATAATTTCTCATGAAATTAAAAAATACTCTAACTGAATTTTTTTTTCAATTATTGAAAGAAATACCTGACAATAATTATGCTCAAACTTCTGAGTAACACACATAAATCTTTGAAGTTCGGGTGAATGATAAAGATGATGAACGTACAGGTCCACTATTGACATCAAGAGAACTGATGAAAATACTCGAATTCTAATAATCTTGTGATGAAAGGACCAATGTTTGATTTTTCAGATAATGCCAGAAATGGTGAAACTAAAAAGGATATCGATACATTTATGCATGAAGTTTTGAACGAAAAAATGCCGAAAAATTCATTTGGTAGCAAAAGGAGATACAATGCAATCGCTTTCTTTTTAATCTTTTTATTGCATATGAAAATTACTACACTGGAAACTCTGGCACTTCAGAAGACTTCTGCATATTTCCAAAAGGGGAAAAGGGCATTAAAGGGAACTTATTTCCAGTCTGTAGAAGAGGTCATGGCAAACATAGCAGATTTGCTGGAGAGGATGACGTTAGAAGACGTGCCGCACTGCTTCGAACAATGGAAAATACATGTAATCATGTAATATATGTAATACAGTAATGTATACACCGCTGAAGAGGATTAACAGTTATTTGTGACATGTTTTCAACAAAGAATATTTCTCGGACCTATTCCCTTGTTTAAGTGTCACATTTCGTATTTATATCATCAATTGCACCAGGTCATGAAGTATTGTTAGAAACAGAAAATATTTCTCTACATACAAAGTATAAAATGAAATAAAATGCTATTCATTCTTAAAATAGTTTCACAAGATATTAATCGAAGTAGCATTTTATAAATTTGTAATATTTTGTAAAAAAATTCAACTCCACGTAACAAAGCATAAAATGTATGTTTGTATAATGTTTTTTTTGTTTTTTTTTTTAAATTTATTTCTGACCATTTAAACTTTTCAAGAATCTGAACTTAAAAGTTTTATGAATACCGTTTTAAAATGAGAAAATTAAAGGTTTGAAATTATTTATAACCTTTGAAATTAGGAGCTGGGAGTTTTTAATTTACTTAAACACAAAATTAATATATAATAATTATAAATGCATACCATATTTTTCTTTCCTTAAAATGAATGACAAAACTTTTTATGGAAAGATCGATATTTCATCTCCCCCCCCCCGCCCTTTCCAAAGCTTTTCTCCGAAGTTGGTATAAGAATAGGTCATATTTGATAAGGAATAATAATAAATTTTCTATGATGACCTTTTTATAGGTAAATTAAAGTTGCATTTTTTCTCAAACTCTTCCTAAGGAAAATTAATATTTTTATTCCAATTTAAATATTATTTTGAGAAAAACTTTGAGAAATTGGATATTGATTAAATACTTTTAATGCTACATTATTTTTGTCAATAATTCATTAAGTCTGGAAAAAAATAATTTTAAAAGATGAGAAAATGGGAATAAAAGTTGAAATAAAAAGAATACAGATCAAATTAGTTTTTTTTAAAATTCTATTCTCCAGTATTTTTTTTTTTTAAAAAAACTCTTTTTTTCTAAGTTTTTTTTTGAAACTTGAGAAAGAATGAGTGACATAAGTGAATAGAAGTAAAAAAAAAAAGATAAAAAAGCATATTAAATCGAATTAATGTTGTTAATATAAAAAGAAAATTTAATCAAGTGAGAGCAAAAACCCAATAACATTCCATAACTAATTATCGTAAAAAAACTCATTTTAAAATGTCATTTTTTCTTAATATTTGACAGTGCTTAAATTAGAATTTTTTAAGGGAATCACATCCAACTATCTGATTAATATCATGGAAAAGTTTCAGTCTGATATTCATCTGACGGGTTAAAAGTAATATAATGTTCGTTAAGAACAGTTTGATAAGTTTAATTTTGATGTGTAAATAATTTACTTACGTAGTTAACCAACTATTTGCTTAAGGTTAATGACAGAAAATAATTTCATTTAAAGTTTATAAAATATATTACTTTAGGGATTTTTTTTCACAATATTCATATAAATTTAATTTCGATGTGAGGTTATCATTTCTTGTGTGTGTGTGTGTTCAATTCCAAAGGAACATTTTCTTTAAAAAATGTTTTATTTATTTAAGTTAATTTAAATATAGATGGTAGCCGATATGTGTTTTTACCCTTATCGCCGTTTGGGGTTGTTGTTTTGCATTTTCCCTCACCAAATAGTTATAATAACTCATAAAAGTATATTCATACTTTCCAGTTACATCAGCGTTTCTCAAACTGTTGGCGTGCCCCCTTAGGCGGGCGTGATAATCCTTTGAGGGGGCGCGAGAACATATAAACAAAACAAAATACATTCTGACATAAAAAAAGTAAAATACAGTGAAACCTGTTTTGTGCGGTAGATAGGGACCGCATAAAAATAAACGCACAAAAAATATTCAAAAATTTCAAAAATTTTTACATAAAACAAACTAATTCGTAAAAAAACTACAAAAAACTTTTTTTTATGCAGTGGATAGGAACCACATAAAAAAAAGTCGCATTTGTAAAATATGCCAATTATTTACGAAGTTTATGTTAGAGTACTTCCATAACAAAATAAATAATTAACTATTACACATGGAACATTTTAAAAACATATAGTTTCTCATTGTATATACGGATAAGTTTTCAAAATTTTATATACATAATTCATCGCTACTCATCGTAATCCACTGTAATGAATAAGTTCAAAATCGCTTTCGTCACTTGAAGGTGCAATTTCAATTGATTTATTTTTTGGCAACATAAAGTAAGGTATAAGTTTTTGTGACGAAGGTTGGGTGGTCACAGTTGGTTGTAAATGTCGCTATAACCAGCTATACATGATTGAAGACCTTTTTGGAACTTTATACTCATTTCTTAATTGGTATCTATTTTAAGAAAATGCTTTTGCAATTTGTTAGAAAGCTGGATCCTTGTATATTTTTATCCTCTCTCAAAGAATCTAGTTATTCTTGTCCATCTTCATAATTTATCAAATTATTGATAATGTCACTGTCATTGAAAGTTTTGTCTTCAATCAAGCACGGGCTGCTGGAGAGTTGAGAGAAAGCATATGAATGCACATTGTCGGGAGACTGTTTATAACAAATGGACAGAGCGTTTTGAAGTGTCTACGTTTCAGTGGCGTATCATACACCCCCGCATCACGAGGGGGGGGGGCAGGACTCTAGGGATCCAAGGCCTGACTTACGCTAAATACGTATTTACTCAATTTATAAAATATTAAAAGTAAAACCTGACTTTCAGTGGGTGACTAACATTCTCCGTTACACCACTGGTGAATAGATAGAAAACATTACAATGGAGTCAAAGCCATTGAGTCCTGTCACGGGGGAGGGGTTGGAACCTAGGGATCCAAGTCCTGATTAACGATAAATGCATATTTACCCTATTTTTAAAATATTAAAGGCGAAACCTGACTTTCAGTGAGAAGGAATCCTAACATTCTCCGTTACACCATTGGTAAACAGATAAAAAACATTACAGTGTCGCCAAAGCCATTGAAATTCATACACCGCATAAAAAAAAATATCGCAGATAAAAAATTGCACAAAACAAATCGCACCAAAAAGACCGCACAAAAAAACAGGTTCTACTGTACACATTTACACTGATATTCTTATAAATGTCTAAGTACTGCTCAATGTATTGGATAATTAATACATCAATACTAAGCTAAGAACAAATTTAATAATAGCTAGCGACTCCCATGGGCTTGGGGGCTGTGGTAGCCCAGTGGTTAAGGTAACGGATCATGGCAGGCATGTCATGAGTTCGAGCCCAGTACCACTCAAAACCCGCCGTGTAGGGGAGCGATGCACGTTAATTCTGTCTAGAGCTCAAACGTCCTCCCGATGGTGTGGTGAGGTAGTTAGAAGAGGGTGTGCCAACTCAGGTGTCGTCCTCGTCACTTGACCATGGTTCAAAATAACGAGGTCCGTCGCTAAACGCCCCAGTGTGGCTGGGCAGTGTGACGCTAATATTCACTCACCCATGGGCTTGTTATATACAAAATTTAATACTTATTTTGATAATTTGTATGGTTTATAATTAAAGTCGTGCTGTAGCTTTAGGTTAAAGTACATTATTGAATTCAATTCATAGTCATTGTACGGAGAGGGACGTGATGAAAATTAAGATTGAATATTGGGTCGCAAATGTTGAAATTTTGAGAAACACTGGGTTACATGTAAAAGGATTAAAAATGTCATTCTTTTTTTTTTAAGAAAAGCTTTATATTATTTTTTTTACTTAAATATAGTATCAAAATAAAAATATTAATTTCTTAAGGTTTTTCAAATTTTCTTTTTTTACATATTAAATTAAAAACAAAATTGTTCCTCATAAGTAGACAAAATACTCAATTACTTTTCCGAGATCTTATATCGTTAATTTTTTTTATATGTTAGCAGTTAAGATTTCATAATAGGTATTTTTGCACTAATATAGAAATTATTAAATTTGCAGTTTAGGAGCCTTAAGGTTCCAGTAAGTGTATAAAAATTAAAAAAAAAATATTGGCTTATCTAATTCTAAACTAGGTTTTTAATATTATACAGATAATCCAAGTATTCAATATCTACCAATCCATTAATTTTCACTCCTTTTTGTCTACTGCTTGAAAGAAAGCGCGCTCTTTAAATAAATGATCCTTCATGAGGATGGAAAAAGATGGATTACTTTTAGTGCATAACTTCACAGAACACTTCATAAATGAAAAATGGGTGTTTTGAGTCTTTCGAAAAGATGAAGTAGAAGTCAAATGACCGAAACTGACTTGATTTAAAAGGATAGGAAATACTTATGTGATCTTTATACCTCGTTTTTCACAACTTTCATATGAAAATAAAGTAATTCTTGCTGTTTTTTTTTATAATTAATTGCAAATATACGTGATTTAAGTTAGGTATTACATTAAACACTCATGCTTAAAATAATAGTCACAAACGAATAATCTGTGAAAAATGATGAACTATTTCCCGTGTAGAAGCGAAATTTGGCACAGAGACATATCACAATGTGAGAAAGAATATAAAAACACAATAATATAGAAAAGTTTCTAATTTTGAATTTAGATACAGGGAATAGCAAAAAGTGTAAAATCAATGAAACAGAAATAAAGCATTTAACTCGGTAAAAGTATGTCTAATACAGATTTAAATAATGTGCACTGGTATACAACTAGCTGTCATACTATTAAAAGAGTGTCAAAAAATGTTTTTTAATAACAAAGCCCATTTTTCCGAAAGCAAGATTTTCATTTCTGTCGCAAAAAATCATTCAGTATTGTCTTTTGCTAAATTAAATAAATGTTCTATATTTCTCTTAAAATAAGGAATAGGGAAACTTTTACTTATCTCTTATCCTTATGCATAGAACGTCGATTCAGTCTGTCCGGGTTCAAGCGATTCTGTAAACAGTCTTCAAATGAAATGAAAATAGATATCCAAAAGGAGTAGATAGTCTGTATTTTTAAGTTAAGGCTGTTTTCAGATAATGATTAAGGTATCCGACTACGTTCGGAACCTTGATTTTAAAAAAGAGCATAGTTGGATAATTTTCATGATATTTAGTGTCACTTAAATTACAATACATGTATAAAATTGTTTTAAGTATACATTATGACAAAAAAAAATTATTTAAATACAATATTTTGGCAAAAAATTAACTTAGAATATACTTTTTTGAAAACGTTCTCCTGTTATAAAAATTGCTTCTATATTAATAATATTTTGTGTGTGTGTTTATTTAAAGTAAAGACTTCTCCAGAGTCTCAACTAGGACATTTCAAAAATTCACATTATTTTCAGAGTTATCACCCATTGAAATAATTATCGGCGTTTTTTTCTTAAAATTTCTCCCCTTTGTTGTTGTAAAATATAGATAAATCCACTTCTAAGTTATATGTTTCAAAAATTCTAGTTGAGCCTCAGTACAGTGGTCTGAGCTATATACAGGCAAAATTTTATAATAATATAAGTATTTTTCATAAAAGAGAATGTTTTGAAATCTGGTTATTCTATGTTAATATTTGGTCAAAATATTTTAATTAAATAATTTTTTATTGTATAAATATTCTTAAAACAATTTTATATAAGTTTTCTAATCTAAGTGACACTAAATATCATCAATATTATCCATTTATACGCTCTTGCAAAATCATGGTTCCGAACGTAGTCGTATACCTTAATGTTAAAGAATAGAACCCGTATTTGGACCTTTTTTTCAGATATAAAAAAATGAAAAATTAATTTGATATTCTGGCCTCACTATCCTTTAAAGAGCAGTATTTTTTATCATACTTCCCATTTTTAATCGAGTTGATTCATTTTTTCTGGTATAAAATGTGTTTCGTGTTTTTTCTCTTATATCCTAATGTTAAATGGGCTACGCTTTCACGTATTAAAACGAAAAATTCATGGAATATTTTGAAATTTTTAAGAACACAATATATTGTTAACAGAAGTATATTGCAAATTTCCATGGAAATTGAGGAATTTTTCTGTCTGAAAATGTGCTTCACGTTTAGTTCAAGTTCTCATACTTTTACCGAAGACAGCCTTAATACATTAATTGCAAGTAATACTGTGCACTACAAGAATAGACAGCACACATTAATTAATAAATGCTAGATTACATTCTATGACTAAAAGTACTACATAGTAGTTCAATACATCTCTTTTCTACTACATATGTACAAACAAGTAATATAAAAAAATTTTTTTTAAAGTCAAATCCTACTTTGATCAGCAAAGAAAATTTTTTATTTTAGCTACTTTTTATTAAATAGTTACAATTAATATAAATACGCATATACATAGGACAGAATCACAATATTAAGTGGTAATTAATTTTTATTAATTATCATTAAAGTATCGCATTGTCATCCAAATCAATCGTGTATATAAAATTTCATTTCAACTGAATGCTTTAAAACGTGAGAAAAAAAAATCTTTTAAAGTTTTAACCCAAGTCGCTAAAAATGAAACCAAAGTGGCTGTATCTGTAATTCTTTAAATAATTAGTTTCAGTAATTAATTTCAGTAATTATTTTAATTAATTGTAATTAATTTATCGTATTTTTAACCAAAACATTAGTGTATAGAAAATTTCAGCTCAATTGAGCGCTTTAAAATGTGAGGGAAAAAAAACATTTTTAAGTTTTGACACAAGTCACCAAAAGGGTAGCTAAGTCGCCAAAAATGAGGGCAACGTGGCTGTATTTGTAGTTCTGTAAATAATTATTAATCAATTAATATTTATTATTTATAAATAAATTACTGTATTGTCATCCAAAATAATCATGCATATAAAATTTCAGCTCAATTGAGCATTTTAAAATGTACTTTACTAACGATTGGAAATTCCACCAAGATAAATAATTAAAATATAGAGAGTGTGAGCTACTAGTAGGGATTGAAGAAAAGGAAAGCGAGGTATAGTTTTCACGCGCATGCGGAGATTCAGAGTTCAGTTACCGGTGGTGAGTGAGTGTTGCCATACACAACAAATTCCTATAGGGGGTTCTAAGTGAGGGGTTTGCTGAGAAATGGTTCTTCCTAGACCATCTCAAACATGTTCAATAGGATTGAGGTCCTATCTACAATAATCAATAGGTTTATCCAAACGGCGAATGTCTTTTTCTTTATGAAATTCATCAAGAATGTAGTTCTGTATGGGTGCGCATTTTTATTCATAAAAATATAGTTCAGGCACATAGCAACTGGAATAACCTCACATAGGCTTCAAAGACTTCATCTATATAGCACTGTGTGTTGACAGTACCAGTATCAAAGACACGCAATCGTTTACGGATACTCAATGTTATGCTCGTCCCACAATGATTCCTTTGCTACCAAATCTGTCAATTTTTGTTATTTCGGAGGGATAAAAGTGAGTTCCATTTTCTCTCCAGATGAAGACTCGACGAGAATCACTTCGTTTGGTGAATCTCAATTCATCCCTGATAAGAACATGGCCCCATCCTGACGTTTTCGGCTATACTATTACCGGTCTTTCCTGTTGGATACAGTCAATGGGACACATAAGACTGAACTCTGGGCGTAAAGTCAGTCTCTGCAAGACATCTGTGGACTGTTTGCCTGGAAATTCTTCTTATAGACACAATAGCAAGGTCGCGAGCAAGCTGAGGATCGGTTGCTTGCTACGCCGTCGTCATGTGCAGAGGTAGTTTCTTTGTGGTAGCCTTTGGCGTCCTTTCTGGTGTCAGTACCACTTGTTTGGAGTTGATTCCATATCTGGAAGACAGCTTTCGGTGCCTCTTGTAACCATCGAGCCATCTACACTTGAGAACTGTCCAGATCCAACCTGCCAAAGGTTTCCATCTCAAGAAATAATCTAAGTGTTTATGAGTAGTTATTCTCCCTGGAAACAGAATTTATTGCAATATTCATAAAATTTCAGGCACAAATCTCATATACTTAAATGGTCTTAATCATTCAGTAGTTCCGCAAAAACTAACGTTAAACAATTTCTTTTCCTTAGCCGAAAGCATTTATTGTACTACCTGTTCTTCAAAATATATAAAATACAAATTATATCAAGTTTACTAGAGGCAATTTAAAATTATGTCGATAAACATGTTTCTGACCTTAATTTTGGACATGAGAGTAATAAGAAATTTTATAACTGAACTATTATTTATGGATTTGGCAGGAAAAACTTCCATTTTAGACAGTACATCAGTATATAAATTGATTTTCCCCTCTTTTTTTTGTTAAAGGATTCAACATTCATATTGACTACTTTAAGAACGTAAACAGCATATTAAATACGTAATTAAATATTAATCCTCTGTCAGTCATAAACTCGGACATATTTGAGTTTTTAGATTCGAGAAAAAAGTAGAAAAAATACTCACGTACTTCTGCATTTTCATACTTATTCATTTTTTAAAATAAACTTACACAAACAAGGAGAGCTGCATTGAGGCAGCACTGAGGTAAGGGGTTAAAATAAGGAAATAATTTGAAATTTAGTGGTTAAGTGATAGCGTTTCATGCTTCCACAACACAGGTCCGGGGCTCAAATTCCGGACCCGGGCCCAGGCTCAGTATTTTATCTCCCTTCAGTAAGTCCATAAATAAATACCAAGGTTACTCATGTGAAATATGTGAATAATGTGAGTTTAGCGTGTCAGACAGATCATTTGACCGAAATATCTGTGCATGCACTCCAGCGCCTAATGTCGCGTAAACTGAGATAGGCATATTAGGCATTGGCCCTCATGGGCTGTTGTGACGCTGAGTTTTGTCCAGTTGCGCCACTGAGTTGAATTTTTGTTCTGAGTTTCGTTAAGAAAATTATTTATATAACTGTAATGTCACCAAAAAGGGGAAGGGGTGAAGAGTTTTTGAAATCTGCACCTCATCTGGACAAACAGAGACATCATTGTCAATGACTCAAGAAAGAACTAAGTTTTACTGTTGATGTAGTTAATTCAATACTAATTTAAGTAGAGCAAATTAAACTTCTTATGTATAGTTATCACATTATTTAATCGACTGTTTTAATAGAATTTGGTAGTGAATACGATTAAATAGAATGTCAAATTTCAATTATATTGTATTTTCCGTTTTATATCTATTTGAGAAAAACAATAAAGGGAGAAAATTTCCGCGTGAAAAATTTATGACATGTTAAAAAATAATGTTAAATGAATAATAAATTCTATAGAATTAATTATTACTGACCTATATTTTACTTTGAGTATTTCTTGAACCATTGGAAGGAATTACATGAGATTTTGAATTTAAGGATTTTATGACATTGTGATTCAAAATATCTATATGGTATGCTAGAGTTCCCTTTTATTGATAATTTTATTTATCATGAAAAACAAAGAATACGAATATTATGTCAATTTCTTCTGTTCAAAACAGCATATATAATTATCTTTTTTTTTTTAATTTTGAAATTTTACCTGTTATATAAGTACACATTTTCGTACTTATATGACAGGTAAATTTATCTATCATTTTAGGGTTGCAAAATAGGAGATGGGAGGAATGCACTTCACAACTGAAAAAAATAGGTAGTTGCAAATGTAAAGAGTAGTACGAGTAATAAAAAATATCTTTATATTTCGATAGATTAGTTAACAGAATTTTGTTATTACTTATAACATTTAGCGAAGAAAATGTTATATAGATATATTTTACTTTTCGGTTGCATTTTAATAAAAGCTAAAAAATATATTATATTATATTGTATTTCACTGGAGGCGATAATATTAATATGTATAATATTTTAAATTTCATAATGCACATTTCATTTCTTTTGATTTAAAAGAATATCCTTTCATTTAAAATTAATTTGATTTCTTATAATGAAAAAAGGTATAGCTTGTTTTTATCGATAAAAAGTTGAAAAAGTTTTGCATGTGCTTTTTATCTGTGCATAACTCGTTAATTCAATGCGTCTCATTTCCTATCTTCCATCTTTCTAAGAATTTCAAATGTGAAATGGCAAGAATTAAAAAAGAAAAAAAAAACTTTTTAACTTTAAAACCTGCAATAAATTTTGTAAGAATCGAAATTCTTCAGAATTTCATTTCCTTACGCAAACAGTCTGACATTTTTTTTTAGCCATCTCATTTTTTTGAATATATCCCAGATTGCTTTTTATTTGAGTAAAATTTCGCTAAGTAAATAGGAGGTAGTACTTGCAGTACTATTTATTGTACATATCTGTGTAATTTTATTCTGAAATTTTAATAGAAACGCTGTTATTACTTCTGTATAAAATATTCGATTATATGGCATACAGAAAATTTTTTTCCAATCATTTGTATAAAATCATAGACACATTGGTAATATTGAAGAATGTAAAATTATATCAGTACAAATAAAATGGCTGAAAAAGGAAGCATATTTTGACTGAGGAATATGTAATTATATTATGAAGAAACCAAGTATGATTTTAATGATTGTGGTTTAAGCAAAACACATATTTATTAATATAATGAAAAACCAAAATGTTTAATTTTATATGTATGTTTGAAAATAGAGCAGTAATTCAGGAAATATGGACTAAAATGTTTTCACATTCAAGAACTTACAAAGATCAAAACGGATTATATAAATTTTAGTATAAATAAATTGTCTCTTTTGTTTATACAACCTTTGACAGTAAAGTTCAGTCAATAGTCCAGTAACATTAACGTAGATGATATATTAACGGACGTTACCTTGCTGTCCTTCGAAATAGTCATTTTCCGTAACTATGCATCACTGAGTTCTGATATATATCTCCTGGAAACATTGAAAGAAGTCTTCTGAGATGGATTTCAAAGGCCTCGTCACGTTTCATTGCCATTTGAAATATCATCAAATTTCTTTCCTTTCAAAGCTAGTTTTAGTCATGGGAATAGGAAGAAGTCTGGAGAGGATTGAGATCTGGCGAGAATGGTGGGTGTTCAATTTGCACCCCCCCCCCTCTTTTGCGAGGAAATGTTTGACGATATTGGCTGTGTGAGGGCGAGCATTGTCATGAACAAAACCCCATGAACTGCGTTGTGCGTACGGGGCTTTTACTCTACTTAGACATTTCATGAAACGGGTCAAAATTTCAATGTACCTTGCATTATTCATCGTCCAGCTATCATGCTCACAGTTAATTGACAATCCTTCGTGATTAATTTACTCACTTTCTCTATGTTTTCGACATTGATAGAGGTCGCCGGTCTTTCGCTACGGGGGCTGTCAGAAACACTTTCTCGGCATTCTTGTAAACGGGCACACCCCTCGTACAGACATTTGAAGGACAATGCTTGATCTTAATAAACATGAACCAGCATCGAATAAGTTTCTGTGGGTGTCTTGCCAAGCTTAAAGCAATACTTTAAATTGATCTTTTGTTCGCTCATTTTCCTGTTCTTAGTGAAGAACCAACGCACTAAACAAGTACTTTGTAAAACAAGTCGTACATGGAACACAAATGACGCTTAACTGAACATCGGTGGGGGTAGATGGCTAAGACCTGCCGCTACGCATGTTTTATTTCGGCAATATTGCCAGATCATCCGTTCTCACTTCATTCACTGAATTTTATGGGTCAGAGGTTGTAGTTTGAAAATCAGTTGTTGCTTTGAAAAATTTATTATATATAAACTTGTCAAACAGGTTAACAGATGTACTATAGTTTTATGAATTAATTTTTTATGAATTAAATTTTTTGTTTAAAATGATACAATGTCAGAGTGGAATTTAAAAGTATGACAAATGACTGTTTTTCAATTCCTAAAATTTCTATATTGCTATCGAAATATTTCCTGAACTGTATTTCCAGTGCACCACAGGAACTGAATAAAATAAAAAATGTGATTGAAAGCTGGTTGATTTTATTTTCAAAGCTTAATAAATATTTTTAATAGTTTACTTAAAAGAAAAAAAAAGATTTATGAAAATAACAAATTTATGAAAAAGAGCTAAGGTGACTTTAAAATGATATTCAGAATACAGAACAAAATGAGAGTTATCACAGAAAAGCTGTAAATAAAGCATATAGGAGATATGACTATACCGATTGCATAATGATTAAATTAAAAATATTAATAAATTTATCGTTAAGAATACCCTGAATATTTTCTTAAAAAATACTACATGTGAGAATCATATTATTCAATTTCAAGAGAGTTTTCAAATATTAAATAGTTTGCAAGATCTGTGTATTATGTAGAATAAAGACATCGTTAAAAACCATACCCTAAATTATTTTTTTTTCCCTGTAGACTCCGGTGGCTTAGAAGTAGCGTGCCTACTTCGTAAGACTAAGGTTGCGAGTTTGACCCTCGCTGGAGCTGATAGATTTTCTGGATGTGAAAATCGGAAAAAATCATGTCATACGATTATGTGGCATGTAAAATATTCCTTGAGTATTAATTTAGCTCTGGTACTCTCGACAAAATTAAAACATGGATATTATTAGCATCCGACGAGAGCTTGAATTAAAAATGAATTCAAGGGTCCAAATTTGGTAGTGAGGCCACCACTAGCTGGAGGGCACCACGAAATCGCTCTCACATTGATGACGTATCGTTCCTGCAAAGGTTAAGTTGCTAAAATATGGCCCATTGGGAACCAAACTTTTTGTTTTCCTATATAAAGAATCATTATCTACCGAATTATACGTAACACACAATGGCAAACAGTTTTAAGGAATAAATAACCGCTAAAATAATATTAGCATACGAACTGATTTGTCTTCGAAAGAATTATACTTGAGAAGTTATGTATGGAATATTGGTATCAAATAAAAATATAACAAAAAATCGCTGCTTTCTAGATTGAAATGGGTTGGCGAATTAAAAAATTAAAATAACATCAAAATAGCAATTATAAATTATAAATAATAATTACACAAAATATGTAAGATACAATTTGGGGATATAATGCCTAAGAATATTTGAAAGAAGTTATATTTGATATAAGTTTGTGTATAATATTTATTTCTTCCGTTCAATTTAGAGAAAATAGAAGAAACTAAAATTACGGCACATCTTAAAGTAAGATATTTTTTAAGATTTTTATATAAGATTGAATAAGAGAGACTTTAGAATAAGGGATGGTACATTACATTGAAAAGAGATCAAGTTATTACAGAAACTGTTTGAAATTGCACGAAATGAGACTATTTTGTTCTTCTATAATAACAAATATATCTATAAGAGATGGCATTTACCGAATTGCAGCGAAAAAGAATTAAATATAATTTTTTTCATCAATTAAAAATAATTTATACTAAATGTATGCGTTTACTGAAATTGTTTAAAATATTTATTACACATTTAACACTGATGTAAAACAAATCGATTCATCTCAACTATTGTATATTTCAATTTTAATTACTAATATGAAAACTTTTGAATTTTACATTATTTTAATTGAAATATGAATATTTTATGCCTTCTTGACAATCAAACTCCGAAAATTGCCGACGCTAAGTTAATTAGCTTTTCTTTAGCTTCAAATTAGAACCAGCACATGAATGTTTATGTTAAGGCTTCTGTCTCCCTTAGGATTAATACTGTCACATTTTTAATGACTAACTACACACGTTTCAGTTTATCAGATACAGTTTAGAAAATGGTTATAATTTTGTGGTTCGCATGAAATAAGTACATTGATTTTTAGATAAGTTCATTAAAATATATAATTATTAGTAAACTTTCACTAAAGTTTATTTTATTATTCAAGGTGATTGTCAAAAAAATGAAAATCAGAGTGAATTCTTTTCCAAAGTAAGATTCCCACCAGGTTAAAGAAAAAAATTGTTTCCTCTTCAATCTGTCGAACTTCAAATTCTACCTAGGGGGGACGGGGGGGGGCAGAAGTAGAAGTCTGCAGTCTGCAGAGTAAGGTGCCTGCGCAAATATCATCCCCATCATTTGACCGTGGTGCAGAATCACATGGTTTGTTGCCTGGTATTTACTTGACTCCTGGTATTTATTTGAAGAATGACTTTAAAATACAATAAATTACCTATGCAAATATTTTTAAGTTATAGCCATAGTGTTTGAATGCTTTGAATAAAGAATCCAAAGGAACTATCAAAGGGTATTTTCTCCAAATTATGACTAAATTAAAGACAGGTAGCTTCTCGTATCTCTCTCTCTTTTTCCCCCTCTCCCCTTTTTTTCAATCATCATTATCGAAAGGTTTTTTTTTTCACCATTGTTTGTTGTCTCACTAATGAAAATCCTAGTGACTAAGGATAATCTGTGTGTTGAAAGTAATCCTCCTGAAACAGAAAAACAAACGCTTCTCTAAAGAAAATTAATCAGAATTCAAATAAATGGAAATTCTTTACTTCTATCTGCTTAGGTAGTAAACTAAAGGGTATAGAAATATTTTTTTAGAATATGAGTTCGTAAATATACACTAAAAAAGGAAAAATTAGAAAAGAAAAAAAACTGTGTGTTCGAGAAGAAAATGTAAATCGTATATCATTCTTTATTTTACATCTTTGTTTAAAGAAGCGAAATTTTAAGACCAAAGTATTTTCTACTTTTATATTCCTTGCCCTTTACCACTACGTAATTTTGCTTAGAAAAATTAGATTTTATCTTTGTAGTTCAAGTACTGACACAAATCCATCATGTAATAAGAAATCCTGAAATTAATCGAATTTTTGTATTCGTTAGGTACTTTCCTAATTATTGCGTATATTAGTGAAATTATACAGGATGTTGCCGAATTCAGTCGACCAATTCAGAAGGGGGATACTAATCAGCATGGGGACTAGAAATCACCATAGAACATGGGGTCACAAACCACGATCATTCAGCGAAAATCGCGATAATAGCAACCGTTTATGCACGGTGGGGGAACAGCACATCTTTCGGTTGTGGTGCGTACCCACCTACTGATAGGTGGATTGGACATGACAGACCTCTTGATTGACCTCCCCTCTCTCAGGACTTCAATCCTTTGGATTTCTTTTTCTAAAGCAGTGCTTTTCAAAGTTGCAACATTCGCGACCAAATATTCAATTATAATTTTCATCACACCCCCTCATACAATAACAATGTATTGAATTCAATAATACTATACTTTGACGCCAAAACTACAATACGACTTTAAACTCTTAAGTGCCCCGGTGTATATAAACGTCTCACTAAGCCAAAGCGTTTATTTCCCTGGACGTATATATATATACACCTTTCCGAAAAATGATCCTTTCTGTGCACTGCTATCCATAAAATTATTCCGAAGGCTTTGGAATGTAACAAAAGAACCTTACCAATGTTTACGAAGGATTTACTTATTTCAGATTATTTGCTTCTTTATTCCTCCCCCCTCCAAATACATCACATACTCGCGCCTACGTGGAAAAAGTTTGGCATTGGAAAGCGAATTGCATCAGTTTTAATCGGTAGTTAAGGCATTTATTATAAACAATACAAATTTTATCAAGGTAAGTGTTAAGTTTTGTTTTTAATTATATATATGACAAGCCCATAGTGTCACTGGTAATTAATAAACTTTTTTTTACAGTATTGTTAAATTAGTTATAAAATACGTTGTGTAGAACTGATATATTTATAAGTGTAATGTATCAGTGTAAATGTGTATTTAATTTTTATTATGTCAGAATGTATTTTCTTTGTTTACTTTCAGTAAACTAATAATTTTTTTTAAAATAATCTTTTGTTTTCGACTTTTTACATGCTCGCGCCCCCTCGTAGAGTTGTCACTCCTCCCATAGGGGGTGCGCCCCACAGTTTGAGAAACGCTGTTCTAAACCACAAGAAACCGCTTGTGTATGAGACGCCGGTGTCTACAGTGGAGGATCTCACTGCATGGATCGTCTTCGCTTCAAATGAATTGGTTTGAACGCTTCTGACCATCCTTTGTTTATAGGTGTCGGTTGTGCTATGGCATACGCCCCTGTCACTTCGAACAATTCATGTGACGATAACATGTTGCATTGCTGGCTCCGAGCTGTGTCACATGGTTCCTATTGTAGACATGCTTTACGTAATAAATAATTAATAAATAATATCAATAATAATAATAAATAATTTCTTACCTTTTTTTTTTGCCTCTTTTCATTTTATTCAAGGACACACTCTTCATAACTGTTTTTGCAAACTGCTCGGTCTATACATGGTTAACGACTCCATGTTCTATGGGGATTGGTCATCTCTATGCTACCTACTATCACACCTCCGTATTTGTAGGTCAAATTTGGCAACACCTTATATAAGCCATCACCTTTTCTTAATAAGTATGCATTTTATGTGTGTATTCTTTTTCAAAACACAGCGAAAGTATAGGTTTCCTTTCGTCTCTTGATGCTTTTTGTGCCCTATGTTATACGATTTTACTGATTGTTTATTAAAATTTTATGCAATATCCCTGTATTTTCGAGACTAAACAAAGCAATGACCATGACTGAATTCTTTGGTTATTATTCGATCATACATCAAATTCGCTAGGTATTTCATAATTTTGTATGAATATATACTGTTTATATATGCATATATATGAAATAATCGAGTTCATTGGTAATGATTACCGTAACAAAATGACAGGGCATGCCGAGTGATAAGGATTTTTTCTTTTTTATTTATTTATTGATGTTGTAGTCCGGTGTTCATAGTTAATCCTGTTTATTGTAGTTGTATGTAGACTCACATAAACAAACATCTTAAATACAACACGACGCAGAAAATACACAGCCCAAAAACGTACACTCGTGCTTTACATTTTGACGAGTGAGTGAGTGAGTGAATATTAACGTGGCACTGTTCAGCTACAGGAGGGCTTTTGGTGAAGGACCACGTAATTTTGAACCATGGTCAAGTGACGTGGACGACAACTGAGCTGGCAAACCCCCTTCTCCTAACTGCCACACCACACCAACGGGAGGACGTTTCAGCTCTCGACAGATTTAGCGTCCATAGCTGCCCTACACGGCGTGTCTTTAGTGGTACTGGGCTCGAACTCGTGACAAAATCAGCCTATACCACTCGGCTACCGCAGCCACTACATTTTGACGAAGATCAAGAGAGGTGATAGCTACATATCGAAGACAAAGAGTAATAGAGAGAATTATTCAGATATCGAATTTATCTGTACTGGGAAGAACAGGAAAAAACGCATTATTAAAATACAGTCACATATTAAGAATAATTATTTATAGAAAAGGCATCATTGCTTAGAGAATATTAAATCCAGGTTAGTAAGGCGCATGAAAACAATTAATTATCTTGTTATTTTATGGAATCGTCAATAAATCTGTCAAAAATTCAAGGTCTAAAGAATCAGTAAATTATTTGAGGCTATATTAAATGCTAAATACTTGATTAAAATTTCAAACTGAAGGTGTAAATCTCTCACTCAGACGTGATTAAATGAATATGTATATTTATGTGATTATTTTCCATCATATCACTATTCTATTCAAATAGGAAAACATATAAATTTAATAATTGTAATTTTAAAAACTTTCTGACTTCACATTTGAAAGAATTCTTCTCAAGTGCTTGCAACTGCTTTCAATGAAACTTAGACCGAAATGCATCACTGTCGATGCAGGATCATGCTTCCTTCGTCATAGTTTTCATTATCCTGTACATATTTTGTTGAATTATATACATATATAGTATAATAAAATAAAAGTGAAAAAGTTCTAAGACCTACAATACCGAAGAAGGAAGAAATTGGAGTTCACGAGACACAATAAATGTAGAAACAAAAAAGTCTTTGGACTAAATGGTCCACCTTTCCCGTACAGCAGAAATTTTTGACATAATAGAAAAAAAGAAAAATAGAGCCACGTTGAAAAGTTAAACCTATTTCTAACACGTGGATGATAAACCTGGCAATATAGTAAAATGAAAATGAAAATACACTGCTGGCCACCGTAAATGCAACACCCTGAAGAAAGCATGCAAATAGCATGAAATTTACAACATGCATTAGCGGAGGTGAGATATGCGAATGATTAGAATTTCAGCGCAGACACACATCACGCGCGCCTGTGGCGCCACCTCAAAACGCTATTTAAGGCTTGGAGATTTCGATGGTTTCAAGCTCGGCAATTGTGTTTTTCTTGTGGTTTTTTCAAAAAACGATCAGTTATGTCTCGTAGAAAACAGTGATCAGCTTTTTATCAAGTATCCGAGTTCGACAGAGGAAGGATAGTGGCCTACCGAGATTGTGGATTATCTTTCAGGGATATCGGTGGTCGTGTTGGACGAAACCAAACAACTGTAATGCGGATATGTGACCGTTGGATGCAGGAGAGTACGACGGAGCGATAGGATCAATTGCATCCACTTCAGTGCACCACTTCACGTGAGGATAGGCAAATTGTGCACATGGCAGTGACGGATCGATCAGTCACATCACGAACCATAGCGCAGCCCATTGAGTCTGTAACGCATCATTCAGTGTCTACGCGTACCATTCGACGCCGTTTACATCAGAGTGGTCTGTCCGCAAGACGTCCATTGCTTGATCTACCCTTGACGCAGAACCACAGACGTCTCCGCCGCCAATGGTGTGATGAAAGAAGGATGTGGGTGGCAGAATGGAAAGAAGTCGTCTTTACTGACGAGTCACGCATCTGTCTGCAACACCACGATGGTCGGATTCGACTCTGGAGACACCGTGAAGAGAGGATGCTGAACAGCTGCTTTATGAACCGCCACACTGATCGTGCACCGGGTATTATGTTATGGGGTGGTAATGGATATCACTCTCGCACTCTCCTCTAGTACGCATTGCCGGTACTTTAAACAGCCAGAGCTACATCTCCGAGGTTTTGGAGCCAGTTCTCCTTCCTTACCTTCAGGGCTTTGCCACAGCCATATTTTAACAGGATAATGTGCAACCACACGTGGCACACATTGTCCAAATGTTCTTCGTCAAACACCATATTGAATTGCTTCCCTGGCAGGCTCACTCTACGGATCTTTCGCAGATAGATGGTCCATGGTTGCTCAACGATTGACCCAGATTACACCCCCAGTTGCCACACCAGATCAACTTTGGCAACGTGTGGAAGCTGCTTGGTCTGCTGTACCCCAAACACACATCTAAAGTCTCTTTGAATCAATGCCGAGGCGTGTGGCAGCGGTGATCTCCAACAATGGCGGTTACTCTGGCTACTGATTCTGGCAGGAACCACACTTCACAGAAGTCTATAAATTTAATCATTTGATACTTTGTCAACATTTTATCTGCAAAATAAATTTTGTTGTGCTATCTCTTGTCTTTCTTGGTCTTTCATTTACGGTGGCCAGCAGTGTATGTATAGAGAACATTAATGTATCTTTCAAAGAGAGGAAGAATAAGAAAAAGTTTTCCATTGAAAAAATCAGGATAAAAACCTACATGTAAAAATATAAACCATGACGGCAGAAAAGCAACCCTCTACGTAGAGGTCCAACACAAAATGGTGTAAATATAGGAATATAAAAACCGGAAGAAAAAAAACTGTGGCTCCACCTAGTTAGTTATATTGCAATTAAAATAAAAACAAAGATATTTTAAAAATAAACTAAACATAAGAAATTTTAAATCAATTAATCAGCAAAGTTAAGAATAATTAATATAAAATAGAAATATATTTTTAAAAATAAATTTACTTGGATAATTATATTCTAGGTTAGTTTGCAATTAAACTAAGCACATACGATATTTAAAAAATATTATAAAAATAATTATTATATATAATATTATATTAATAACAGAAGAAATTTTATATAAAATATTGAGCTATGTTAAAAATAGATTTAATATGAAAAAGATTTAATACGAAATAGAAATATATTTAAAAATAAATTTACTTGGATTCCAGTTACTTTGTATTCTAGACAATTATTGCAAAATAATACGTTTTAATACGTTATCAGTCACTAAATCATTGGTTCTTTTTAAAAATTTAAGATAATATTTCTAAATATTGATAGGTGTAAGATACTACCTCAGAAAGGCATTTTTATAATGTTAAAATCAAACGAATTTCTTTTATCAAAAATATTACTTATCAGCAAATTATTCTTAATGTTTAATTGAAGGTCCAAAAAGTTAGTTGACTCATTATTATAATTAGTTTTTAATAATTTTAAATAGTGGAGATAATAATTAAAGCTAGAAACAAAGTCATCTATATTACTAAATATAATTGTCATTTATGTATCTATAAAATTAACAAGATTCATAACCAATGCAATCATTTTCATAAAAATGTAAGTAAATATTTGTTAAGCAGTTACTAGCTGGTCCTGCTTGTGGTAAACCTTTAATTTATTGATATTAAGAGTTATTATATATATATATATATATATATATATATATAATAACTCTTACTATATATATATGTCAGGTTTGAAAAGTTTAGGTTCAAAATTAAGTGAGTAATAAATAAATATAGAGCGAACTCTTTACCATCGCGTAAGGATTTGTGGGTAAATAAGCCTATTTAAAGGTGGAGCGAGCACTGACGAAGAAGAACGTATACTCGAAAAGGCTTAGCTGGTGACTCCTCTTCGAATTGGTTGTTAATGTTCTACTCGGTTGCGAGCCAAAGGGCCGCCATGTTGGATTTTATGTGATTGAAGCCAAATAGAGAAGTTATTATAGAGATGATGCCTTCCTCATTCTACCAGCAGGCCTGGAGCCTGTCATATATATATAGTGACAGAAGGCCTTCTAAAATGACTTTTACAAAGTGTGAACGTTTTACAAAACTACATTACATACTTACATGTTTCCATTAATGAAGAAATGGCAATAAAGACAAAATTTGGTACTAATCTGTAAAAGTATGAATATGCTTTATAAAACCAAAGGGATTTGGCACATTCAGTATTAATAGATTTTTAAATTATTGTTTTCATTTTTAATGAAAATATAATGAACAAATCTTTTTACGAACAACATTTTTTATGAAAAAATAAATGTATGTAGTTTCTTGGAAAAGATATGCTTAACCCCTCAGTTTTAAAGCAACACATGTTTGTACTCAAATTACAATACAGATTATTATTGGTTTTGGGTATGTTTAAAGTATTTTCTAAGGTAAAATTAAATTTTGAAAATTGTATTGACCTGTTAGTTTTTAAAAGTATTAATTCCAGATATATGTAAAAAAAAGTTTATTTTCATGGCATTAAATTTTCAGAAAAATATTAGATTTTAAAACTAAAAAAAAATAATAAAAAAAAATGTTACTTTTTTTTCTAAAAATCTGAAAAGCGTATTGGTAATTAATAAAAATAAAGGATTTAGATCCACCCTAAGTTATTCAAAAAAAAATATTTAAAAAAAGAATGCTTTATAAACATATTTTATTTTCTTAGAAATTAATATAAAATATTGCACGTTATTGTTATAGATCCCTTTTTAGTTTTGATATGAAATGCATAATTTTTTCTTTCGTGTTCAATTGTGTTTGACTGTAATTGATTTATTTTCATAGGGTATTTCCAAATGTGTGTGTTACAAGGGATTTATTTTCAAAAATATAAAATTCACATCCTTATGGTCCTTATGTTATGTTTTCATCATAAATTTAAAATTTTAGTCGAAAATTGATTTATTTACAAATTTCCATTCACTTAAAATTCCTTTAAATTTGATTATATTTGCAGCATCTATTATAATTTTTATAATTAATCTTATTTTGCTATAAATTTTTAAGATTTCATAAATGTTAAAATTCTCTATAATTATTATTATTATCTAAAATAACTTATTAACAATCCACACTGCTTAGAAATATCAATATTTGTAATAACAAATTTCTTTTCCATACCGACTTACATATGTAAATTTATAGACTGACAAATATTCAATTCGTTATTCGATAGTTTTGATTAAAGATGAACTTCATTTGTTAACTTAAGAGTTAATTAATTATTGATGGATTACTCAAGGCTTAGAAGGCTGATAACTTCCGTCTCAGAGAGAATTATGCAAGCTTATTATAGACGCCCTTCATCACGCAATAAGGCGGTAGGAAATGATTTCGCAAGGTATAAGGAGCAGTAATAATTGAATTACCCCTTATATTCTGAGCATTGTCGATCTAATATTGAAGTCAAAATAACGCATGCAATTAATGTATGACATCTAATTCAATATTGCTCTAATCGACAAGGAAATTATGCGCACAATGTAGTGTTCATAATAAATAGGGAAATTCTGTGTGCACCATACAGAATTGAATGAAATTGTTTTATTAGTGGATAATCTATACACGACAAATTGAACGGGTGCATTCTTAGAAAGAAAGAGTTTTCTTAATTGTGTATATGGTAGAAAATGTTCTTCTTGTTGATTGGAGAAAATGCTGCATTGCGTCTTACATTGTAGTTGAATGTAAATATTATGAAATATAAGTCAATTGAAACTAATTTATTAAT
>BMAV01001028.1:522465-563623 GCA_019973955.1 Trichonephila inaurata madagascariensis
TCACTCACTCACTCTCATTTTTTGTTTCACTGTTGAATGTGCGACGCAAATTGAATTTTAACTTTTATTGCTAGTTGAGTCTTACGGTTTTTCCCTCTAGCTGAAAAACAATTTCACTGTGTTTTTTAGGGGATAAATCCTATAATTTTTACTTACACTTGTAAATTAGTGGTGCTGTTTTTGATCATTTACGAATTTGTTCCCTTTACGTAATATTTGTATAAGAGCTATATTAAAAATTAATATTTTAGCGTGTGTGTTTTTAACAACTATGAAATATTTGAACTGTGAAGAAACGGAATTCTGAGTGTTGCTCCCTTAATAAGAATAACTTTGTTTTTGAAGATTTTCAGTTTCATTCACAGTGTACTTCCTGTAAATATCGTACACTACTTTTTTTAATTCAAAGTGATTTGTCAATAATTCTAAAAATAAACAGAATAATTCTAAGTCAGTAGATGCTACACAGCACGGTAAGGCTATCAGATGCAGATGCGCGGTAAAAATTTTAGAGAAAAGCAGAATCGCTTGGAGGGAATTTTCATCACAAAAACTGTTTATTTGCTTTTGCGTTAACTTTTATATTCCCGTTTATTTTTCGATTCCTACCATTAGCTCACAACCTCTCTATATTTTTTTTATCTTTGTGGAATTTTCAATCGTTAATAAAATACATTTTTAAGCGATCAATTGAGCTGAAATTTTATATACATGATTATTTTGGATGACAATACAATAATTTAATTATAATTAATACAAATTAATTGATTAAAACTAATTATTTAAAGAGTTGCAAATACAACCACGTTGGCATAATTTTTGACGACTTAGCGACCCTTTTGGCGACTTGTGGGAAAACTTGAAAAGGTCTTTTTCTCACGTCTTAAAGCATTCTGTTGAACTGAAATTTTATATACACGATTGTTTTGGATGACAATTATATACTTTAATGGTAATTAATAAAAATAATTGCATTTAATGTTGTGATTTTGTCATATGTATATACATGTTTATATTAATAGTAACTTTTTAATAAAAAGTAGCTAAAATAAAATTTTTCTTTGTTGATCTAAGTAGGAATTGACTTACATTTTTTTTTTTCATGTTACTGGTTTAGATTTATTAAACTCAGAATTATTAAAGAAATGTTAACTTCGTAACACCCAAAACTCCAATGAGGGTGTGAATAATGTGATATGCTCTTAATTTACCAAATAAAAGATTTATACGAATAGAAATGATCACTTTAGGTAAATACAATATCAGAATTAATTTAGAAATATTTAAGAGCTATACATTTTATGAAAACAGAAAATTAAACTTGGAATTGCGTGATACAAGCTGTATAGAATGAGTCGATAAATATTGTTCGTCAGAAGAAAAATAGTCTTGCTAACAAACAACAAATGAGGTTAGTAAAGCAATAAATATTAAAATGACGGTAGAAGATGAGGAGAGGATGAAGCGATTAGCTCACACACACAGTTATAGGTAATAGAGCAGGAATGTTTTGACGAGAAAATATTTTAACATAATAAAGTTTGGTGCCTCAAATTGGGAATTTTTTACACTCGATGTACCTCTTCTATGAGTTTAATGTTCATATGCATGTAATTTTTGTATGAAATATTCACGTTTAAAAGTTGCTAAAACTTACTGAAATTAATTTTTGAAAAAAAAAAAAAAAAAACTCTAATATATATATTATTTTAATAAACAATTTTGTGTGCATATGTATTTACAACCTCTTATACAATATCTTACAAATTAATAAGAAATTAAAATTTTGTCAAAAGTTCATATTAGTATAATAAGAAATAATCATTTTACTTTTTGAATTTTTTTTTCAAATGTATCTGTTATAGATTTTGAAAAAAAAGTGCATCGAAAAAATCATTTCAATATCGTCGGTGTGGAAGTTTGCGGCATTCTTGAAGATATTTGATCTGTTAAAATTACCGATAGTGCAAGTAGCATGTGTTCATTTTGGGTATGCGATGAACTGTCTGCACCATCACATCAGGTGTAATTTCCTTCGACGATATCGAATACAATCAGACCACATAGGTGTTTTCGTAGTGCCTTCAGACACGGAGTGGTCAACTTAATTACTAATCTGAATATTTGTAAAAAATAATTGCATCACTTATCTATCGCTACCATCCGAAATAAAGATACTTGTCCTAGCTTGAGGAGTTAATTTGCTTAGTAATAATAATCTTCTTCTTGAAACTCAGAGGGATTCGATTCTTAATTCTAATAATCCAAAATCTATAGCAGCTTAATGATCATCAACTACCTTTCCTTCCTTTCACAGGAGCTTAAATAGCACAACTATACTCAACATTAATCATGGGTCTTCTACGGAAAACTATTTTATAAAAATACAACAGTTTAGAAAAATCTTTACCCAGAGGATTATTGAAAAATGTGGATTGGACCCGTTACAGGTTTTAAAGTTGTTAATCCTGAAACTTTGTAAGACCCCATGGAAACTTAAAATTTCGTTCGTTATCTAAGTGAATACTACAAAAAAGTCATTAAATATTACACCATTATTTTAAACAATGGCACCAAATAACTAAGTATCGAATTGGAAAAAAAAGCATTGTATGTGATGTCGTAAGAGATTATTTCTACAATTTTATTATAATGTATGGGTTCAAACTCTTGTATAGCAATTATTTACATTGAGATACTTCAATGTAGCTTTTTTACTTGAAATATTATTCTTATTCCTTCATTTATTTTATATGTAATATGTTTTAGTCATAGCAATAACACCTGTACTGTAAAAATAACTTAATGTTTTTTCTTCTGAATTTCACATCTGCAGTTCTAGACAAATTTAAATTATAAAAAATAAAGTTATCCATTTTGATAAAAAAAAACTTTCAAAATTTAAATTTTTGACAGTAAATAACACATTTCCTAATTATAACACATGCATATATGCTGATTAAAATAAACTTAAATTGATGAGTACTGAGAACTATTGTGATGCGCTATTAATCATTTTACTTTTTTTGAAGATTTAAAGAAAATGATTTTAATAATTAAAATAACACCGTATATACAAACATATATATAAATATATTTAATCATACTTCTTGAAGATAAATAAACTTAAATCTGAGGATGCAGAAATGTTTTATTAAAATCATTTTTATTCGCAATCATGCTGGAAATATTTTATAAGTGTGATATTTTCTTTTGAATAACTTCAAGATATGTCTGAAGGAGGTCCAAATGTGGGTGTTGATAAAATGCATCAAAATAGCGTAACTAATATTTGCTGTAAGTTATTAAATTTTATTTTGTACGCCATTAGTAGTATGCGTGTTAACTAATATGCTGAAATAACAAGACTTAGTGTCGTGTAAAAGTATTAAATTTTCTCATTTTTTTGGGAGTGTTTATCCAGGAAATTTCAGGGATGAATGATTTCAAAAAGAAAATATTGTAATTAATCTTAGAAACATTTTTAACGTATGGAACAAAGTTAATTTTGATAAACTTTAAGCGGCTTTAAAAGAATTTTACGAGAGTTGTAATTTAATTAAGAATTTAAGAAAATATGCTCAGAAACATGGCTTTTTTTATACATAAGAAAAGGAATATATACATAGGATAATGCATTGATTATAAAGTATCAAAATTAAAAAGTTAATTATGTGTGTTCGCATTTCTCGTTCATTTGCTATAATGAAGGATGTTTTGTTTATTTCATGTAGGTGTTCTTAAAGTATCTGTAAAATAATTATTTTAAAATTCTTTCAAGGCATAAGAGTATTCACTGCGTAACAAATACAATTTCTATATATCGAAAATTTTTTTGGAAAATCTCTTTTTTTTTTAGATGGTAATTTAATAGAGAAGATAATCAATGTTTAGATATGGTATATCTGTATAACAGAAGTTACATAAATTTCATTTTATTAATATAGTCTTTCTCTTATTTGATAACCAATGTTATTGTTGCTTGTTTTATTATTGAAAAATGATGAGTTAATAAATCAAAAAATATTTCACAACCACTTTTGCAGACAATAATTGTTTTTTCCCCTGATATATTTAATGAAATTTTTGAATAATCATATCGATTTTGTAGTATGAAGATTCATTAAATTTAGGTATCCTGATCAAAGTACTTAAACATTGTATTTTATTTGATCGAAGAGTGTCTAATATTAGATAATATTTCTTTTTGGAAATTTGCTTTTGGAGCTTCAAAAAAAGAAAAAA
The DNA here is from genome assembly GCA_019973955.1 of Trichonephila inaurata madagascariensis. Classification (NCBI taxonomy): domain Eukaryota; kingdom Metazoa; phylum Arthropoda; class Arachnida; order Araneae; family Nephilidae; genus Trichonephila; species Trichonephila inaurata. The sequence continues at coordinate 526,711 of BMAV01001028.1, forward strand.
ATGTGTAACTGGAGTATCTCAGCGCTTAGTTCACGAACTCTTGGCCGGCGTTGTCGAGTTGAGTGATCAAGTTTAGATGCCCCTGAAGAGTCGCTGTGTAAGAGGGCTGATGCATATTAAATCTCTTGGGGCGAGGTGTGTAAGATTGGAAAGGGAACTGTGACAGCTCAGTTCTTGTCCTCGTGATTTTAGAATGTGGCTCAAAATTACGAGATCAGTCACCAATATCCCTCATATTGCTCCAGAGTGTGACGTAAATCATAACCAATCAATCAATTCGCAAAACTACAAGGAATTTGCTTCCTGATTAAATTCTGAGTGATTCAAGTTCATTGTAATAAATAAGATATTTGTAAATAACAGTTCATGTACAATATCAAAGACTGAATACTGAAGTATATTAAAAAATTCAGTACAACTTCTGACTCTTGAGATCTTGGCATAGACAATGGTAGATCGCTAAAAAGGATAAATATAATTTATAAGTTTCTTTCGGAATTTTATTTGATATGAAAAAAAATTAAGCACTATTTGTTATTGTATATATACTTAGGTAGGAACGGCAAATGATGTTATATCGTCGGCTTAGTTATCAGAATGCGTAACTCCTACTGGGGTGCTAATTTGATATAGGAGTGCGACGCGCCAAGTGTTGTTTCTGTTCGCTAAGATGGGCGATAACATTACAATATGGTTACCTTGATATTTTCATCGTGTGGTAATGTGGTTGCCATGAGGATAACACATATTAGAGTTAATTTGCATTGGTATTTTTCCCGCTGTAACCCTATTAATTTCGGATGGTTTTAATCCGATTTCTTTAAAAACTTATATCATTTCCATTGTATTTGTTCTTCAAGCGATTATTTCAGTCTTCTGTGGTATTTTGTGCTATTTTCAAATATGGATATCTCTAATATTATTGGTTAGTACCAGGATATTTTCTTAAAAGAACATCTTTCTGACATCGAGGACCCCAAGAAATTTTTAACATTTCTCCCTGACTAACGCATGACTGAGTGATTTCAAGGTTCTTTAATAGTCCTAAGGCTGTCTCTGCTATTTTACAGAATTTTTTGACACATCTAATTATATATGTATAAAAATATTACAAAATATATAATAGAGTTTCAAATAAATAAATAATGTAGGCACAAATAAATAAATAATACAGGGGCTATTCGATTAGGAAATTGAGATGAATGCAATCATCATCATATTGGTACGCTATATGAATTCTGTTCTTAATTTTTGCACATGTGTTTCAACTATATATTTTTTTGAAAATATTACATTTTAGTAATGTCTATGTAGTTGCAAAAAAAAAACAACATTGCATTAATATTTTTTTAATCGAAATTCATCTTCTAGTAGGGAAGACCGGGGCAAGATGACTATGTTAACAATGTTTGTTGTTTATTAATTGGTTTCTAAGTATAAAAAAAAATTCTTATGCATGAAGTGTTAGAGTAGTCCTTTTTAATATTAAATATATTAACATTTAATTTTTCAAATAAAAAAATACAAAGGATAATTTTTTTTTCATAAACTTAACAAATCGTCATCTTGCTCCAGTACTGGGGCAAAAGGACTACACTGAATAAGATTGAACATATTCTATTTTTTGAATATTTTACATGGTTTAACAAATGATAACTGCGTTTTTACATCTTACAAAATATCAAACTAAGCGTAATTCATTGGAACGTAATGTTGAAGTGTTTAGTTATGCAGCTAACAATAGTTACAAATAAAAATGCCCTTTTCACAAATGGAACATTCCTCATGCCACCACTCGTGGCATTTACAGTACTGGATCCATTCTTTTGTTGGAGGGTCACAATATTTCTCCTCTCAAGCAGGATATCTTATTACACCATTCTTTGAAGTTGATGCAACTAGACTGTTTGGCCTAAATTTACAGATTTAGGCCTACAGGAACTTAGTTTGAGTTTTTTACTCCCATTTTAGCTTCACGAATTTCTCTTCTCTGTCTTGTTAAAATTTTCTGTTCTTCCTTCTGCTTATCCCTTTGTTCTATTATTTATTTGATGGGCGTTGTTATAAGAATGCTTGAACACTCATATTTTGCTTTTCCTTTTTTTCTCATATTGTGTTGCTTTATGCAATGGTTTAAAATAAAAAAAAAACACTAACAGGCTTCTTTGGTGCATCGGAATCATCATTTGCATTAAGTTCTGGCTTTTCTGAGGGGTTTACATGTTAGTTTTCTACTACCACGGTTTGAGGATTACCACTATTATTCTATATTTTAAAACCGACTACTATTAGGGGTGTAGCCTACAACTTCGAAATTGTTGCCAAGGCGAAACCCAATCGAACGGTACCGGTCATGAAGGAATTGCACTGTTAGAATCGAAGATATTGAGGTATTTTATTTTTTGACCCTGATAGGGTTTTTCTTTCGGACACACAGACAAACAAGCGTTTACAGGATTTAATAAAAAGGACAACTTTGTTAGTTTAATAAATTCCGATACACGAGCAAGATGACGAGCTCGTTATCTTGCTCTGTGTTTTGGATCGTCATCTTGCCACGGACTGTCTGATTAAAAATATTCATTTTCATTGAGATGAAAGAAGGCTATTAATTGACATTTATTTATGTTAATAGGTAGTATTTAAACTAAGTTACTATAAATATTAAAGATAAATGATATATCTTACCTGTATCTTTAGCAGAGTCTATTTACACATGCATACAAGTTATATCGTTTCACCGGTAAGCAATTAAAGCTTCACAACTAACACAAAAATTGTGATTTCAGCTTCTCTAAACTATTCTTTAAAGAAGGGTCAATAGGAGAGCCAGTAATGTTCGGTTGATCCTGCCACCTGGTGGAAAACGGAAAAATTAAGACATTCGTTATCTTGCCCCGCTCTTCATCTTGTCCTGGTCTCCCCTAAATATTTTTATTGGGGACAGTTTAGTGATCTAGTCTAGAATGACACATATTTCAATTTTTCCACAAGACCTTTCAGAGTCTGTAAAAGAGAGAAATCTTAATATTAGATAGCAGACCTTCGCGCACCCCCTAAAAAGGAGCTGTGAACCCTCAGGGGTCCACGGATCACAGTTTAAGAACCACTGATCTATGATGCTACCTGCCAAGACTTTCTCGAAAACTTCACTTACATCATAGGTCATGGCATCATAGATCTACATAACATCAAAAAAATTCCGTATGATCAGTAAGTCACCAAAGTGACCAACTTGGCTGTATCGGCAATAATTTGTCTTCTCATCCAAATGCCATTATAATGTAAGGAACGGCTTTGCTTGAGAATATATTCCAGTTTTTATCATGAAATAAAGGCAACAGTAAATAATATTAACTTATTAAACATGCAAATTTCAATTATTTGTACTACATTAAGATAAAATTAAGCACTAATTATCCAAATTTTTTAATAATATAACATACTTAATTGGGTATTTATGATTTCACAAAATTAAAAAATAAGGATTTTTCTCATTCTGTTTTTACTTGAGAAACATGTATAAATTTAGTTTTACTTCAACTATACTTCCGTATATTTTTTCAATATAATTGCATCTTTATAGTTTGAAAAGCAGGTTTCATATACAGATGTAAAGAAATTACGCTTGAGTTCCAATGCAAACACTTAAGAAACATCTCTAGTATAATCCACTGTTCATCAGAAAACATATAATTTATCCACTTTTTTTCATATTATTTAACTGCTGGATGTTTTACTTTTTGTAATGTAAGGGTAATAACTCTTTATAATTTATTTCTTTGCATTGATAATAAATAGCAAATTAAATAACATCACTCAGAATTTAAAAATGAATAACTTTTTCATCCCTTTTCGGAATATCTGAAAACTACCTAGAACTTATTAGTCTTAATTTATTTATGTTTAAAATATATAAATCAATACTAGTTCTTAGAAAGTTAAATTTCTTTAGAGCACTAGATTGCTACGAACTTACGTTTTAACGTTTTCTTTGCTTCTAAAACTTGAGATAAAAAAGTATCTATGCCAGCAGATAATTTCTTTTAATATTTAGCGAAGTAAAAAAAAAAAAAAAAAAATTGAACACTACCTTTTGTTTAGCAACGAGTCAAAAACGGCGGTCTCTAGCAGGAAGCTAGTTGTACGTATTTAAAATTAGTGTTGCGAAATTTAACTAAATTTGTCACTACCATATGAAACGCTTAAGAAGCGTTATTATTTTAAATTTTAAAACAAAAGTGTGTGTGTGTGAAATATATTTATTTGAAAATATAGTATTTCATTTCCGTTCGATAACTTTGACATTTGAATGATAACTTTCGTTTGTTTGAACACCAACCTCTTTCTCCAGGCTTTGGCTTTCAATTTGCATAGATGTTACATAAAAACCGTTTTACAAAGCTATGCATTGGAACTGTGAAATGTTAATATGCATTTCACCAAATGTTTACATTTTAATAGATTTTTCTACCTTAAGTTCTCTTTTTCTCTTTCAAAGTATTTTGATACGAACTACTTTGTTGTCACATGTTCTTCGGTATGAGGTTTTACCAAGTAAGACACACAGCAGCAGAAATGGGATACGTGAATACTTATTTGTTATATTTCGTTTTCATTATAAGTATTACAAAAAAACCCACACCGTTTGCACTTTGCAATAGATATCGGCTCACGTAGACATCTTCGGCAATGAGCTGCTTGAAAACCTTGCCAAGGAGGCCCGAAATTCCCCTCAATTTTCCAATAGCCTTATAATTACTGATGTTGATACAATAACCAGACATAAACTCACCTCCCGTCTAGTTAAAAAGCACTGCATTCCAGGTCTTAATTGTAACCGTGTAGTTTCAACCACCATAGCCAGACTACATGCAAGGCACATTAAATGGATGAAAATATCCCCTAATGACCAAAGAAGTTATAATACTTATCCCCACTGTCCAGACATTCTACTTTCTCAATCTTATTTTTAATTGTCCTTCTATATTGGCTAAACCCCGCATCATAGACCTATGCCGCAGGAACCATTAACTGCTTTATTCACCAAAGATGGTATACATCGCAAGGACCATTTTGGAAGCCTTCAACGCCATTTGATTCACTGCATGGAGAAGGAAACAACATTATAAATATATACTGATTTAAAATAACAAACTATTATTCAATTTAACTCATTAACTGATTATTCCGGCAAAAATATATTATAATTCTGTTGCACACTGCCATAAAAATATCCTAAAAAATGTATTTAAAAACATTTAAAACTGATTGTTATAGAATAACAAGTAATATAAAATTTTTTTTTTAAGTCAATTCCTACTTAGATCAACAAAGAAAATTTTTATTTTAGCTACTTTTTACTAAATAGTTACAATTAATATAAATATGTATATACATAGGGCAGAATCACAACATTAAGTGGTAATTAGTTTTTATTCATTATCATCAAAGTATCGTATTGTCATCCAAAACAATCATATATAAATTTAAGTTGAACTGAATACTTTAACACGTGAAAAAAAATATTTTCAAGTTTTGACACAAGTCACCGAAAGGGTCACTAAGTCGCCAAAAATGATGCCAACGTGATTGTATTTGTAATTCTTTAAATAATTAGTTTTAATCAATTAAATTTTATTAATTATTATTATATTATTGTATTGTCATCCAAAATAAACCTGTATATAAAAATTTCAGCTCAATTGACCGCTTTAAAATGTATTTTATTAACGATTGTAAATTCCACCAAGATAAATAAATAAATAAATAAATATATAGAGATTGTGAGCTAATAGTAGGAGTTGAAAAAGAATTGCAAAAAAAAAAAACAAAAAAACATAACAAATAATAACAGCAAGGGAACAATTACTTGCCAATATTTAAAAAATTACAATTTGAGTTACATACAAGGCTTAATGATAGGGATATTTATTGTTTTCTTTTTTGTCTGGTCAAGGTCAGGTCAAGGCCATAATGAAATAAATTGTATTGCATTTCGCAAAATTTGACCACAGCTTTCTCTTGACACTGTCTGGCTTTCAAGGGCAACGATGCAATAAATTCATCTCTATCATCAATAAATGGTTGAACATTTCCTTACATACTTGGTTTCACCTTTTTAAAAAAAGTTTAAAAAATGAGATAGATATATTTTACGGTTTTCAGTTAAAAAGTAATTTATATACGCTTCTTTGTCAAAAGGACATCATCAGACATTTTTAAGTTATGTGGAGAGAGTCAATAAAATTTCAGATATTTTTATTATATTAAAAGGAATAACCATAAAAAAATCACATTTTACGCGCACAAAAAATTCATTTGTTATATGTTGATTTTAGGTAGAATGTATAAATATTACTACAAAAAAATACACTTAACTATTCTAAGGGTTACTTTTTTTTTAATTCAATGCTTTTGCGAGTTTAAGGAATCATTCAATCTATAGATAATAAATACTAATAAATGTGTGGAATTCAAAAATTTGTTTAAAAAATCCATTGATTAAAAAAAGTTAATATAGAGCATCTGTGACAAAAATCACAATTAACATTAAATGTACCAATGTTAAAATCATCATAATGTTCCAGTTTTATTTTGTTTAATCATTTTCTCAACTTACACTTATCTCATCGCGATATTTATAATCAACTTGATTTTTTACCTAAATGTAACCAATTATTAAGAGTTGTTTACAAAATACAATTATATAATGATTATAAATTTGTGCCATTTAGAATTTTAGAAAAAAATTCACTTTATATTTTTATTTATTAAATATATTTTACAGTCTTAATTGGCATTCTGAGATCAAATTATAAGACAAAAAAAATAATTCACACGTTTCTGTTTAGTTTCTACACTGCTGTTTGTAAAAAATTCAACACCATGAAGGAATCATCAGAATTAAATCAACTGCAGCAAATATCAGTTATAGGATGTTACGTAAAATAGTAAAGTTTTAGAGCCTCCCCTCATGCATGGCGTACGCAGCGCCCTCTGAATGGATGCTGAATGCGTATAAATAGAGAGATGTAGCGGGAAGTTGAAAATAGTTAATGATTATTTGTTAGTGGCGAACGTTTATTGAGACCTAAGTATAGATAAGGAGAAATTCCAACAACTTACGGAGTTCGAACGGGCCATCGGCCATCGAGAAGGAGGATTTTCTTATCACGCTATAGGAGCTCGTGTGCAGTGGAACAGTTCCTCAATAATGCGAGTTTTGAAGCAGTGGACCGACGAGCACCGAACAACTCGAAAAACTGGCAGTGGAGAACAGCAGGTGAGACGTCAGCGCGTGACAACTGACACCTGCTCCTCATGGCGGTGAATGACCGTTCAGCTTCCTCCAGGCAGTTGGCAGCACGTTGGTTTTCTGGTACAAGTGTACTAATGTCGGCTTCGTCAATTCGTCGACGTCTGCTGCACCATAGATTGTGTGCAAGAGTGCCTGTATACAGGATCCCACTCACGGCAAACCATCGACGGCTGTGTCTGCAATGGGCTAATAGCACAGAACCAGGTAAGCTGATTGGCAACAAGTTGTCTCTTCAGAGGAATCACGCTTCAATTTGTGGGACCATGATGGCTATTTTCGTGTTAAACGCTATGCCAGTGAACGCTGTCTTTCAGAGTGCGTTATTGAGCGACATAGCGGCCTAACACCCGGAGTTATGGTTTGAGGTGCGATTTCATATCATAGACAATTCAATTTGCTCCGAATTGATTGTAATCTCAATAGCAACAGGTACGTCCATGAAGTGCTACAGCTCGAAGTCGTTCCCTTGCTTCAAGGCATCCCTGGGGCTATGTTTCAGCACGATAATGCACGTCCACATATTGCAAAGTCTGTTCGAGACTTCTGTTCAGCCCAACACATGCAACGTCTTCCTTGATCTACTTTGTCGCAGGATATGTCGCCTATTGACCACGTGTGGGATTTGGTTGGTTGACATCTCACTCGTGATTCGCGTCCTGCAGCTTCAGCAGACGAACTTTTGCTGCGGATACAATCAATATGGAATTCTCTTCCACAAGCAGACATTTAAAATAGGGTTCACTCCATGTCACGTTGTATGGTAGAACTTATTGCAGTGCTTGGGTGCTACACTAAATACTGATTTCGGACACTTAATATTGTTCTTTTGCTTTGAAAATTTCATCATTTAATTGTACTAACAGAAGTCGTTTGTGCATTAAATTTCATTTTATTCTGATGATTCCTTCATGGTGTTGCCACTTTTACAAACACCAGTTTATATATACATATATCTATATAAATTATGCTATATTGTCTGAAATACTTCCAATATTATTCTATCATGCCATTATAACTTCCAATATTTTTTTTTACTTAGATCTCTTACTATTCCTTACTGACAAAAAAAAAAAACTAAATCATTTACGTAATTTTGCGGCATGCAATCAGAACTTCGATGACTAGTGCCTCAATTACTCATTGAAATATTCTTTTCTTCTTTTTAATTTTTATAAATAGATACAAACCAGGTAATATTTCCCGTTTTTGAAATATTAGACCAACGAGCTTTGGTAGTCACGTTCCTTTCATGGAGTAGAGGTCCATTACAAAATAGGTTTTGCGCAATTTGACCTCTGGGCTTAAGAGGCGTTAAGGGTAAATATTGCCTTTTAGACCTTCATGCTTTAAGTTTGGTTGACGAGATCCTTTCATGAATTAAAAGTCCGTTTAAAATAGGATTTTGTGAAAATTCTGTCATTGGATTCTGCATGCCCACCTGAGTTATAAATAATGAAAGAAGCAACTTTACAGTCATTTCACGCAACATTTTGCGAAATCCACTACAAAAAAAAAGGCGTTCAGCAGTAAAACTGTCCAATCCAGAGTTTGGATTTATGTTTTTATCGATACGGGAATTCTGAGCTGAAGCAGAAGCCTTAACCCCCTATCTGCAACTATGATGTTGCATGAACATTTTTGAAAAAGAGACTCTGGTAATTTACATGGGGCATTATAATTTATTTAGACTTAAAATATTTTGTAAGTGGAAAGTTTTTGTAAAAGTTATATAGATTTATATAAACTTTTTCAGATGTAAGCTTTTTCTTTGATTTCGCAACATTAATCTTGGGTGCAAATTTTAGTACAAGGGGCATTATTTTCATAAGATTTGTTACGGTATTCAATTGTTCCAGAACTCTGATTAAGATCTGAAACATTACTTTCTTGGTAATTATTCTTAGGGAACGATCATTGATTTTTGGGGAAAATATTTTGATCGTTGGTGGTAGATATAAGTGTTATATTAATATTTTGAGCGGGTAGATCTGGGGCTTTTCCGCTAACAATTTTAGCGAAAGGTACTACTCCTAAGGCGATATTGCCACTGAAACTTACGATTTCATTTTATTCTCGAATGGAGGGTGGCTTTTTTTGGTTTTGGAAACTTGGGGGCATTTGTTCGAATAGGCACAATCTGTCCATACTAACGTTCAGAAGATTTTTCGTACACATAACCCTGTCGATCTCTAGTCTCCTGTTAGGAACTTTGACATTGACTGTATTAATATTACCTTGCTCAGTGTAAAGTAAAATATTTAATATGAAAAATTAAGTTACTAAATTATACGAATAAAAAGTTTTTTGTTAAAAAAATAACAATTTATATTGAAAAAAAGCAACTTTTAAGTGCTATAAAAAGTAGTAGAAGAAGAGATCAGTACTGTGTGTGGGGTGATACCAAACCAATTCTGTTGCAGCATGAAGTCCAATGTTCTGAGTCATACAAAGTTTAACGAAGAAATCTGACAAAGTTCAAGGAATCAATTTGACTGGCTGACAAGAAAGTTCAACTATCTTGGAAAAAGGAGCTCTAAAGTTTTGACGAGCTCTATCCGTGGTTCTTCAACTAATCCTCTTGGGGAAATTATTCTTTAACTGTGGATCAGTTTAAAACCAATTTCCGTAGAGTACTTGATTTTATACTAATGTAATGTTAAAGTTAATCGTGAATCGTCAGCCGTTTGTCCTTAATTTATTGTTCAAGCTATAACGTCCCTTTGTTGAAGCGAAAATACTAGAGAAGTTGATTTGAAGAGATTAATCGCCGTTTAGGAAAGAGGTGGCAAGTGAACTACAAGTGGATCTAGAAATAAATGAACCTTTATAATATTATGTTCAGATTAGGATTGCTCCCAAGGTTGTTGAACTAATCACAAAAGGATCATATAAATTGCTTAATCTGAAATAAAAGTAATTATATTTATAACCATATCTGCTTCTTCAACGACCGCAACCTCCGTTTTACGCGACAAAATTAGTATCCAATCAAAGCAGAATCGCAGTTCGACTGGAGTTCTACCACAGTCCGAATGTTACCATACTTTTTACAATTTATACAGAAGGTTCTTTCCTGGCTCTTTTTCTTGTCATAATTTTTGGTAGGGTATTCTTTACGGCATTTGGGGCATTTAGGGGGCCATTTCCCGCGATTTGGAAAAACGGGTTGCTCTTAAAACATAGAGTGACTTTTATAATAACTTTTTATAATAACTTTTAGCTTATAACTTGCATGCAACTCAGATGATCAGGATTGAAAAAGTTCGTGCTTTCTTTATTCCTCTGCAATATCTGGATCTAACCTAGTCAAGCCCCTATAGTACGAGTTTTAACTTTCTTTGAAGAGAGTACCCCTGCTGTCCATAATAAGTAGGTGATATGACTTGCCTACTCCAAGGCAAGTGGGGAAAAATGCCGAATGCCATCCTACAAAGATTGGTTAAAAGTATGTCCAAGATTACAGTTGTAATTGCTGCTCAATAGGTCTCTAAAGGATGAATAAACATGTTTTTTTTTTTTTACTTAATTCCATATGTCCAATTTTTGGTGTATTGGCTCATGTACTTACATTAAATGAATTTCGTTATTCAAGTAAATATTAAGCAATTATTTTGAGAAGAATTCATTACTTTGATACTACTTCAGAATATGGTATTTAGCTAAAACCCCAATGGAAACACTATTTAAGAAAATACAATAGCCTCAGAATACTGAATTACGTATAAATCGAATTGATTTACATTTAGCCACTTACTCAATAAGCTGTGGCATTTTTCCATTTGAAGTTTGTATCATTTTTAGTCAAATTCCAAATCTATTTCTCAATTTCATATGGGCTTCAATATTTCACTCGTCGTATTACGTTCCTTTTATTTAAAAACCCGGGAAGAAAAGCAGAAAGAAGGAGAAAAATAAATATCAAATCAATCACACAAAATTCTCACTTCTGTTAAAATCTTATTTATACATGTTATTCTTAGGTAAAAACCATTGTTGTTACTTTTCCCTTTTCATTTGAAAATCTCAAAAAGAGAACTCAGACACTTCAATTATCGTTTCAATGAGACCAATTGAAGGAGCTCGCTCATTATTGCAATATTAGAAGGTGTCTTTTTTAGTGTCATATTTGTTATAGTACCGTTTATGACGGGCTCACGCGTCTTTTCATTAACATGTCTTTTTGGGTTCCTTGGGGCCAGAATTAATGGCAACTCTTTTCCACCCAAACCAAGAAGTAAAGCGTGAATGAAAGATGCAAATTAGGAAGCTTTTAAATATCAGAAGTTAGAGTAAGTGGTGTGACAATTTGGGAAATGTTATGATAGTCCGTGACTCAAGTGTGAAGAGGTTTTGAAAGGTTAAGTGACAGTCAACAGAAGTTACCGGTGACAGAGAGCCCTTAGGTCAAGGGGCATACCATGGCACTCTAGTGAACCGCAACTTCAACTAGGATCAGATTGATCGCTACTTCATTCGACATTAAGGTAGGGCTATTATGACTATTTAATATTCGGATCTGTGATAGTATTGGAATCGAGCTTAGGCGAGTTATTTATTGATAGGGGTCCAGGTTACGCTATTTCGGTATTATATATATTGTGTGTTTTACCAACGTAGATTCTCTCACATACCATATTATTATCTAATCTGTTAAAGGTTTAAGTTTAAGATCTTAATAAAGTCATATTAAGATCATGGCAGCTTCTAGTTCTTCATTTATTCCTACACCTCTAGCTCACGCTGATAATAAAGAAGAAGGGCACCCGAGGGGGGCACCCTTACACGTTTAAAAACTTAACCCTTTTTACATTATTTTCAAATAACTCATACATAATAGGAAGAAGAAAATAATGTTCGCATACTAAATCAATAAAATATAAGCTATTTCTCAAAACATGAAGTTCGTCTCTCTCTTTAAAATGCCACCTTTTATTAAGATTAATACTCAGAGAAAGTTTTCTCACTTACACTTAACCCAGCGTTTCTCAAACTGTGGGGCGCGCCCCCCTTTGGGGGCGTGATAGCTCTACAAGGGGGGCGCGAGCATATTGAAAAGTCGAAAACAAAAGATTATTTTTAAAAAAAATTACTAGTTTACTGAAAGTATACAAACAAAAATACATTCTGACATATATAAAAATAGAATACACATTTACACTGATATAATACACTTATAAAAGTATCAGTACTGCACAATGTATTTCATAATTAATATAACAATACTAAGTTAAGAACAAGTTTATTAACTATCAATGATCCCATGGGTGTGTCATATATACAATTATACACAGAAACTAACACTTATCTCGATAATTTGTACGGCTTATGATTAATCTCTTAACTGCCGAATAAAAGTTATGCAATTCGCTCCCCAATGCCACAGTTTCCCACGTAGTTGTGCTTATGTGATGTTTAGGAGGAGGGGAAAGAAAAGAAATAAATAAGCAAATTCTCTGAAATATAAGTACATACTTCGCAAACACTGTCCTTTTATTGCATTCCAAGGCCTTCGGAATAATTTTATGGATAGCAGTTCACAGAAAAGATCGTACTTCGGACAGACGTATATATACGTCAGAGGAAAATAATTCTTTAGCTGAGAGAGACGTGTTTATGCGCGGGTGGAATTTTTTAGGTTTAAAACATATTATAGCTTTAGCATTAAAGTATCGTATTGTTGAATTCATTACATTGTTATCGTTGCCCGGGCCCCGCGCATGATGAAAATTATGATTGAATATTGGGTCGCAAATATTGAAAGTTTGAGAACCACTGACTTAACCTGTAATCTTGAAATAAATTGTCAATTTCCCAAGTACAAGTAAATTTATTGGTCCAATTAAAGTATTTTCTTTCGTCACATTTTTATAAACTAAATAATATCCAGGGTAGGAGATAATTTGGTGGTAGCTCATCAAATTTATAATGATAAAATTGCATATTTCTTTTAAGAAATAAAATTTATTTTTAAAGAAAAACTATTGTTCTGGTGATATGTTGGTGTGAACTTTTGAAGTAACTCGTTTCGTGAAGTGTGTTTATTTTAATTTCAATATCAGGTGATGGGTGTAAAATATTAACTTTAAATCTCTTAATCTTTCCTACAAAAGTTATCAAAAAAGGATCAGATCAGATATTTTAAGCCACTACCTTTAAACAGGAATTAATTAAATTTGAGATAAAACTATATAGTGTTCTATCAAGTTGTGATGGATGTCCATTCACATCCATCATTGTTTGAGAGTTAGTATAAAGATCAGCCTACTCAAAACAAGTAAAATTTAGTAATCTTGTTCCAAGTCTCAACAACCCAGGCTAGGAAATGCACCTATTATTAAGTAGTGGAGCAAAAACGTGATAGACGAGATAATCAATATTTAATTATGAATTGAGTCACTTACTCATGGAACGTTCTCTTCTGGTGCTGATAATCAAAATTTCGTTCTAAGCTATTTGACCTCTAGTTGATACCACTCTGATTCAAATGTCTAATTGACCAAATCGTCAATTTTCAATTTTAAATATGAAGCAATTAATAAACGAGTAACTCTCGACTAGATTTCTACTACTTTACGTTAATCACTAACTTCTATCATCTAGCTCCAAAACTTTCTTTCTTTTATCGAACCTAAAAGTTAATGCTTAAATATAAGCCTCGATTTACATAAACCGCACCTTCTTCTTTGGAAGAAAGATTTCAATAGAACAATATTTAAAAGAAGTACATTTCCCAAAAGGATTAGTAGGAGGCTCTCGAATAGAACCGTTACAAAGTCTTCAAAACTCTATCAGTAACTGGCATCAAATCGAATTCAGAGATCTCTTTCAATGGAAGTTATATGATAATTTGTAATTTATTCGGTATTTTAATGTTCCGCTACAGTAGATATGCTACAATATTTTTATTTTATAAATAACAATATCCTACAAGTAGAAAATTTAATAATCATTTCAAGTTCCGAAATTAAAATTTATTATTTCTTAGGTATAGCATTATATGTTAATATGTTTAATATCTTTTAGGATTAAATATAAAAGTTTAAGTTAATTTATATAATTTTATGCTCCAAAATTAACAAGGGTATCTCGAAAATGCATTATAATTTCTTATAAAAAAATGTTATAGTATTTTTCTGAATAATACAAATGATAAAAAGAGCATTTGATTTTAATGCAATAAAGCATAGTATGGGAATATAAAAATATTACATACATATTTTCAATTTAGTAGCATTGACATATTCACGAATATTTAAATATACGAATAATTTGTAATAATTGTATCCAATGTCTTTCTCCTTAGAAGTTTTTTTAAAAAAAACAAACAAACTATTTTTTTACTAACAATTTTAACCCATAGAGTAATCAAAATTTAAATCCTCATGATCATATGTTTTTTTATGAAAAAAAAAAGATAAAATTAATAAAGTTAAATATGCAGTCATAGTTATATAATTATAAGAAAATAAATTTCTCACGGCAATATCATAACAATAAATTATAGTAAACAGCTATTTTTCAATTCCTCTACTATTAGCTCACAATCTCTATATATTTATTTATTTATATATTTATTTATCTTGGTGGAATTTTCATTCTTTAATAAAATACATTTTAAAGCGCTCAATTGAGCTTAAATTTTATATACAGGATTATTTTGGATGACAATACAATAATATAATAATAATTAACAAAAATTAATTGATTAAAACTAATTATTTCAAGAATTCCAAATACACACAGCCACGTTGGCATCATTTTTGGCGACTTCTGTAAAAACTTGAATAGGTTCTTTTTTTCACGTGTTAAAGTATTCAGTTGAACTGAAATTTATATACTTGATTGTTTTGGATGATAATACGATACTTTAATGATAATGAATAAAAATTAATTACCACTTAATGTTGTGATTCTGTCATATGTATATACATATTTATATTAATTGTAACTATTTAATAAAAGGTAGCTAAAATAAAATTTTTCTTTGTTGATCTAAATAAGAATTGACTTATTTTTTTTTATATATATTACTTGTTTAACAATACGTAAAAAAAATGTAATTTCAGTCAGTAATTATTGAAGTAAACACTTCCATCAGCTGCTTTATTAATTATTGCCGGGTAAATTTCTAGTACTTTAAATATTAAATCATCAACATTTCTATTACCTTTTACCATTTGTTTAAAATGATAGTAATTGCGTGATATGTCGGCATGGTGCAGAAATTTTGAGTGTGGGTTGCCAGCTCAGTTGTTGTCTTCATCACTTGACAGTTGCTCAGTTATGAGGTCCCTCACCAGTAGCATCATGATACCCGTAAGAGTGACGTTATATAACAATCACAATTAATAGTTTCGTATCATGTAAGACATGGGTGTCTTTTTGAGTAGAGTGCTATTAATAGATAAAAAACAAATATGCGCGCAACTATTTGATAAAAAAAATTATGCATACATTTCTGGCAAACACAGTATGAAAAGTGAAAAAAATGCTACTTATTGGCTATTATAAGATTTTGAAGTACATAGCCCAGTCTTTAATGCAAGTCTATATACTCGAACATTAAAAATACCATAATAAATGGTTCAAAAGTACAAGCTTTGATTTTATTGTTAACAAAGTTTTTACACGTTCAATTATTTAACTTAAGAATGAAGTAAAAACGTTTAACTTGAATTATTTAATTTTAAACAACAATTAAATACTCAGTGATTAATGAAGCTTTTGAATTTCTAACTTTTAAAAAAAAGCTAATTTTGTATGCGACTTTGCAAAATTAGCTTATTTCAGAGCAAATCAGCTAGGTTTGATTTAAATTATTTTTATTATGTTCATAACTAAAAATGTTTATTTACAAGCATACTTGGATCCATATTTTGAGGTTTTTTCTTAATACCACTCTATTTCAATAAAATTATAAAAAAAAAAATAATAATTATTTATCATAATATTTTCAAAATTTTTCATATTTCAGTAAGTCTTTGCGGAGCACTGTTATAAAACCTGCGTGCCACATTGTGGCAGGCCTGCTAAGGGTTGGCCACCCCTGATGTAAGATTTTGATACCTTTCGTACGTTTATATAGGTATTTCATATATGATGTGATACATACGCGCTGTTGTAAGAAGTTAAGAAATTTTTCGTGGGTTTAAAATTTCTTAAATAGACTCTTTCTACCATGAAACATAAAATATGCACAGAGAGAAAATCATTTCACTATTCTTACTCGAATATTTTATTTCTCCACAAAATCTTAGAGAAAAAGTTAACTTTCCTTGGGAACTGTCTAGACAATAGTAACTCAAACATTGCATTTACTGCAAACATAAAGTATTTTTATGCACTGCCTGTGAAAAATTGGGTCCCCGCACATTTCTGGAATTTGCCTTGTTTAGTTTTTTCCGGGATATCAGTCTCCCCATCTCGGACTATCCTTATTTTATTACGCTGTTCCGAGAAACTTTAAATTGTCTTGAGGAAGCTTTGTTGCATCTTTTTTCTGAAGTTTATGCATCATATTTCGCTGCATTAACTTCAGCAACTATTTCGTTTCGTATTTTACTTGGTTTGATAACATTCACGCATGACTAAATAATTTTGCATGAGATGTCGCATATTGTACACAGCTAGATTTTTAGTTTTGGAAAAAGAAGCTCAAAAACATTGTGTTTACTGAGTTTCATAAAATGAAATGAAATTTATATTTATATATACTAAAAAAATAATGATTTAAAAAAGTTTTTTCTTCTTAAGATCAAAAAATTGTGCTACTATATCTGGTATCAACAAACCACACTCTTAGGTATTTAAATACACAACATATTTTCTAAATCAATTAAATTTTTCAATGAAAATTAGTATCCATTGAAAGCCACTGTGTATCTATTATATTTCTCTCTCTCTCTCACTATATATATACATGTTCATGTATATCTATGTTGTTATATGTATTAGGATAAAAATATTCTTAAATATTATAAAAAAAATGTCTTTTATCAGTTTTATTCAACATTTAATTTATTTGTAGTATTTATTGATATAATACTTTATTGAATCGAAATTAAAAATAGAAATAAACTATGAACAAAACCATATTTTCTTTCGAACAGAAAAATGCTTAGAATATATATAATATTTTGACTTTTATATATAAAAATTTTAAAATGTAAAATTAAATGTGTTATGTGTTGTCACGTAATTACGAGAGAAAGGAAAGAGATTTTCAATTGTTAATCTACAATAAAAGGTTGCTCTAAGCTTTTAGAGAAAATTTTTCATATAAACTATTAATTTAACTCAAAAATATGTAAATATATATACATATATATGTGCATGTTAGTGTGTGAGTGGTTTTATGTATAATGTACTGATTGAAGTATATTTATTTCTCATTCATTAGTTTCAATAGTAACAGTTTAACAATTGCGCACTGCTGTGCAAAATTCCTTTCAAGTAGTATTTAATTAACGCATCGGAACCTTTATGAATCGTACAAAATCCGTGGTTTTTAAAAATGAAAATAAATTCTACGAAATAAGGGAGTTTTTATTTAAATTTTTTTTTTAGAGAAAAAATTCAATTTAATCAGTTAGGGAAGGAAATTAACTATCTTCTTCAGTAACTATGATTGTTATCAATTGAATTGCCTCTTTTTAAAATTCACTCATAGAAATTAAATTTAAAAGTTATCGTTGAAAGTTTTGCGGGTATATTTCATTTAACAGTTTCATTAATTTTCTCTTTTGTTTGACAATTGAATTAACTATCGGAAACAGTACCATTGAAATTAAAATTCCGAACTTTTATTCATTGATTTTCAATGGACATAATTAATAACTTGTTATTTTTATAAATTAAATATGGTATGTTACTTATCGATATCTTTTGTTTAAAAATTACAAATAAAACTTTAATTATGTATCATAGAAATACGTTAAATTAGTCAGCTTTAATATGAACTATAACTTTATATATAAAATAGGGCTATTAGTAAACTTTATTCAAAATAAATCATAGAAAAATTTTTTTGCTTCCATTTCATTCATAAAACATTTTCAATTGAACAAAATTTATAATTTGTAGAATTCTCTGTATATTTTGTTGATATACTCTTTTGATATAATAATAATAATGATAATTTTAACTAAATCTGAAACTTGTTTAATATTTTTAAATAAATCCGAATTTCGTATTTTGAATAAATACAAATATTGATATAAGCGCTATTAACATTGAATAATAAATTTACACATAAATTTACTAGATTTATTAAACGGTTTTAAAAGTTTTTAACAGGAAAGGAACAGCAATTGTGAACTCATTGTTTTCCCTCACATAAAAAATGTTTTAAGAAATATACTTTTTGCAATGACATTGAAAACAAAAGTTATTGAAATGCTATAAATAAATAAAATATTTTTTTTACTTAGGTATAAGAACGCGTGCGCTAGACCCCGAGAGATCTAATTTCGGTCAATGATTTTTACATGTGTGTTAATGCACATTTAATGTTACTTAAACTATTAGTCAAAGCAGTCATAATTAAGCTTGCTTATAACATTAAAATTCATTAAAAACATATTCTTACAAATAAATCTCATAATTTAAAAGTAAAATTAGAGTGTTTCGTTACAATGATCAAAATAAATCGAGATAATATTAAATAAGTGTAAAATAATCTTTATTTATCAACACATTTTTCAAATACTAATAAGAGATATAAAGATCTTATAACGTAGATTTGATTCATATCTCACTCTGTCTCCATTTAGATTGAGACTTTCGTAATAAATTTTATCCGAGAATGTTTATTGTTTGCTTAGAAACTGCATGGAGGAGCTTTTTAACCTTTGGGAAAAAGATATAAATATTAAAAGGAGTAGGAATCCTCTACACCGACAATGTTAAATTGGCTGTTTTCGATGTACCTTTTCTCAAAATCTGTTATAGATACATGTTTTAAATTTTTCATGCAATTAAAGTACACCTGTCTCAGTATACTGAAATGAGCATTTAGCTAATTTTGAATTTTTTCATAATTCACAATTTCTAAGTGAGAAATGCTTGAATAAATCAGTCAAATTATGGGTTAACCCCTTAAATGCTGATTAAAAGTTACACGATTCGCATCCCTGTGCCACCATCTTTTATATAGGCGAGCGCATGCGGTGTATTAGAGGGGGGTGGGGAGAAACTATTTACTAATAAGTAAATATGTTTGCGAAATAAGTAAATCTTTCGCAGATACTGTCCGGGTAATTTTGTGGCATTCAAAAGCCTTCGGAATACTTTTATTGATAGCAGCGAAAAAAACAACAAAAAAATCGTATTTTGGAAGGGCAGATATGTGCGTCCGGGGTACATAAGCTTCGGGGTAAGTTGAGCGAGACTGATATACACGTCATTGACACTAAGAGTTTAAACCTAAATTAACTCCAAATAATTTTATGCACATTCATTAAGGATTTTACATTAAACCGTTTAATCGAATATTGACTCTGAAACCTTCTGTCAGTAATTTTCTTTAAATTCATTCAAGAATTGAACTTTTAAATAGTGTTTTAAATAATATAATAAAATGTTTTATAAAAGTCAACTTTTATTGCATTTTTAACCCATTCAAAAGAAATCAAGAATTTGGGGAATTTCTTCTTATGTGATATTTTTTTCACTGCAGATATTTCTTAGAAAAATTTTATAATAAGTTAAATGCTTAAATAAAGGACTAAAATTTTTATTTGGAAATTAATCAAGACATTTATTTTAAAAGCAGCTTCAACATTTTTTTCTTTTAATCCATTTAACTGTACAGTATGTCTCTATTTCACTATAAGTATTTCATTTTTTTCGATATTATTCTTTTCAATATATCTAATGATTATATATATATAAGCACCAGAATCCTAACATCCGCTAAATTAAATTTTTAACAAAACTGAAACGAGATGTATTTTTCACTTTAAATAAAAGCAAATAAATATGTGTTTTAATTAAACTACAGAATCTTTCTGATTGGATTTCACACACAGTTTCGAGTTAATTAATTTTGTTACGCTACTCCCTAAACCCTGGAGGCTGGAAATTTGGATATCGGAGACCATTTCTGTCTTTGATGAGGAAAATAAAGAATTGTAACAGATTTCTTGGGAATTCGTATATAACAATACTAAGCTTATTACACCATCTATAGTTACAGTGCTTGAAAAGCATTTTCTTGAAATGAAACCAATTACTGTTGGTGGCATTTTGTTAAGTTTTCCTTCTGATATTAGCTGTGAAATTCTACTTTTAGGGATTACCTTCGATAAACATTAAAATTACGCATATAAAGATCAAACAGAATAAATCACTTGTTGCAAAGTCTTTGATGTTAACTCGGTTAGAGACATGCTAATTCAAGTTCGTAATCAATAAACCACTTCAAATTCCAGACAATAATAGTCTACATTCATAAATCCTATAGAAAAATTAATTACACTGTTAACTGAAACATATATTGTGACAACTGGTATATTATTGATATAATATAAGTTAAGTTAATCATGCATGAAATAAATATCTTTTGTCGTATGAATTTGTTGCTAAATTAATGTATTGGAAATATATGAATTGCCCTTAACTTATTTCATTTGTTGATCATTTATACAGTTGTAATTATATATAAAAGTCTCATATAATTTAAAATAATTTGCACAACTGTTAATATATAATATTGTTGAATTTATTAATTTCATTGTATTAAAAATATTTAACAGCCGTATTCATCCCTAACTGAACATGGCTATGAATCCTTGAGTTAAGTAACTCATATAAAATGAAAGAAAACCGCAGTTAAAACTTCGTATCACCACTTTTTTGTTCACTCCGGTTACTCAACTGTTAGTTTTCAACCTCATAAGTTAAAATAGACCCCATCGCGATTAAAACCAACCGAACTTTAAACAGGGTCAGAATTTTCTAGCTGAACTTGCGATGGTCCATTCTTCCATTCAAACCAGTCCATTCTTCCAGACCTCCAGTCCATTTAACGTTGAATACAGTGGTAAGAGTCAAGTAAAAAAGGATAAATTATTTATTATTACAATGACTTAAAATTAAGATGTAATTTACAAATTCATGTATGCATCTTTTTTTAGCATCCTTCATAACATTTAGAAAATGCATTTGAAAACTAATAAGACTCGAGTGATATTTCGCAGTACAATCGTAAGGGGAGATCAAACAGAAATTAAGATAGTAAGAAAAAATAATTTACCCGGGCGTTCATGCGGGGCACAAAGTCCCTCTAGGCTTACGAAATCTTTAAATCTGGGAAAACTGTTTATGTGTTACCAATGACCTTGTCAGTATCCTCCTATATGACAGTCTACACGAGAACTAAAATGTATTTGGCACATATATCTCTTTTTTTTGGGGGGGGGGGGGGTACAAACATTTTTTTACAATCTTATGGTACTTGGGGTGAATAAGTTTGTTCCAAAATATTTTCTATGAACAATTTACATTTTCCCGCTGTGAATGGCTAAGTGGTTTTGATAGATGTGTTATACGACTCATTTTTTATGGTTTATAAATGTAAATGAACTGAATACAAAAAGTAGCATCTACAATCTCTATAATAGGAAGTTGAAACTGGTCAAGAAAGGGAAGAACTTAACGAAATAATGGATTTTAATCATGATAGCTAAAGTAAATTTAAGAAAAGCAATTAAGATGAAACGTTTGAGTTGAAAGGAAAATTTTCAAACGCTACCTAAAACTCCATTAAGAAAGATATGAAGCCGTTAGTGTACTATTAGACACACTTCACCCTGTCCAAAAGACACAAGCAAGAAAAAGTTCAACATGCTATTTATCGATCATCCAAGAACAATTAAACTGCAATAACTTTAACGAAATGTAACACTTTTACCCGCAAATTCATTCCTGTAATGAAAGTGAAAAGTGTCTGTGATTTTTGTTCTTCATTAATGTCAAACACATTTGAAACATTTTTGTTCAGTTTGAATTTTTTCTAAAATTTTGAAAGAAAATTGAAAAGTCCGTAAAAGTAGGTAAATATACTTTCTGTAAATTAAATTATTCACTGGAACTTCGATTTTTATCGTGTACAATAAAAATAATTATAAATGAAAATAATTGGGGTGACTCAGTAATATTGCGCAAACATTCAAGGTATCCGACTGCGTTTGGAACCGTGATTTTAAAAAAGCGCATAAATGGATGATTCTCATGATAAAATCATTAGATGTCACTTAGATTAGAATACACGTATTTAATTGTTTTAAAGACATTTATAGACAAAAAAATTATTTAAATACAATATTTCGGCAAAAAATTAACTTAGAATAACCTTTTTTCAAAATGTTCTCCTTTTGTGAAAACTGCTTTTATTATAGTAATAACTTGCCTGTATATAGCTCAGACCTCTGTACAGAGGCTTAACAATGATTTTTGAAAAATTCACACTATTTTCAGAGTTATCACTAATTAAAATAATTATCGGCGTTTTTTTCTTAAAATTTCTCCCCTCTGTTGTCGTAAAATATGGATAAACCCACTAGTTAGATATTTCAAAAATTCTAGTTGAGCCTCTGTACAGAAGTCGGAGCTGTAAATGGGCAAAATATTATTACAATAGAAGCATTTTTCACAAAAGGAGAATATTTTGAAAATGGGTCATTCTAGGTTCTTTTTTTGTGAAAATATTGTACTGAAATAATTTTTTATTGTAATACTATTCTTAAAACAATTTTATATACATTTTCTAATCTAAGTGACACGAAATATCATAATTATTATCAATTTTTACGCTTTTGCAAAATCACGATTCCGAACGTAGTCGAATACCTTAACTTTAGTATCGAGTACGCGCCTTCTCCCGAGTTAAATATAAATAGACAAATAGTAATATAAAAACAATAACAAGCATACATAATGTAGAGATTTTTGCTCAATTTTAATCTTGAATCAAATAGGTTCAATCATTTAATTCGTATTAATTTAAATTTTAACAACAATTTTTCTTTCTCTTTACAGCCTTAATAATATTATCATTTCAAAATTAGGTCTGTTCTATTACTTCATATTTATTTTACCCAACCTTAAGGAAAGCAATTAATGTCTCTATTTTTTTAATTACAAAAGATCGGCAAAAAGAATTGTATTGATTTTAATTGAGTTGTATAACTCAACCTATATGCAAATTTTGATGATGAGTCAAGTGAAAAAGTTTAGTCTCTCTCTCATTTATTTCACTACGCTTCTGTATTTTTATGAAATCAGGATGTGAGCCAATGTCTAACCTTAGAGTGCAGAACGCGAATTTAATGACCATCTGCTTACGCGGTGTTCATAAATTCAAAAATAATAGTCCAAATATATTTTTGCTCTGTTGATATTGAAAACATCATACCAAAATTAACGAATCAAAAATTCTTTACTGTTTTATAATTGAATCAAATACTTTAAATGTCAAACGCCAGTTAGAAGATTATAGTATCAATAGCGATTTGTATAAATATCACAATTAAAAAATGGTATTTTTAAAAGATATGCAATTCCATCTGTCACAGAGTATTCTAATAATTAATCAAAGCATTGTCTGAATTGTTCTTTCCTTTTTTAAGTCTCAGCTAATCTGTTAAAGTAAAAATAAGATCGTCTAGACAGTGCATCACAAAATAAACAAAGTGACAAGTAAATGATTCAACATGTTTGATTGTCGTGAGTGTCATTGAGATCCTTTTTTGATTCGAGAAGGAAAAACCACCAACTACTTAAAGACAAGCTAAAAGCATATATATATGTGTGTGTGTGCATTTGTGTGTTTAGAATATAAATGCTTATTTTTAGATGCATAAATTAAGTAAGAGTGAAGAAAATAGTAACATATATTTCAAAGATTTATATAGCATTAAAACACTTAGATTATAAAAATAATTTTATTACTATAAGGGTATTATTAGAGTTCTATTAGAATATTCTGAAAGTTTATTACTCTTAGAATATTTCAATGATTAACTTATGTATAAAAGGAGTTGAAGCTTTTTCACAAACTTCCCGATAATATCCTATGTGTGTGTGTGTGTGGTTTCTGAACTGAAAATAATTAACATCATAACTGGTATAATATATTACAACAACAATCTCTCTATTATAAAAGTATATAGCAATAAAATAAAGTTCCTATAAAATTTACTGTTTGTACTACAAATTTTCAAACTACTTATAATTCAAAGGCAGTTTTAAAGAATAGTACCAGAAAAAAAAGAAAAACCCAGTTTTTATCAATAATATTACTGTAGAACGCGTAGTATTCTGTGCATACTTTTCAAACTTCCAATATTTGTGAGCCGATTTTCAATCAAATTTTTTATCGCCCCCTTGCAATACCAATGCATTAAATGAAATAATAATACACTTTGTCTAAAGCTACAATAAAACACTTTAACTAAATAGCGTGTAAATTATCAAGATAAGCATTATAAACTTTGTGTATATTTTTTAATGAGGAAAGCTCGTGGTAATCGCTAGTAATTATTAAATTTGTTCTTAATTTAGTATTGATAAATTAATAGTGAAATACTTTATGCAGTACTGATACATTTATAACTATATTATATCATGCGTGTATTTTATTTCTTATTATGCTGAAATACATTTTAATTTTCTTACTTTCAGTAAATTAAAAACTTCTTTAAATACTATTTCATTTTTAACTTTCCGATATTCTCGCGATCCTCACGTAGGGTTATCACGCCCCATCGTATGGGACGCCCCCCCAGAGTTTGAGAAAAGCTGTACAAAACACAAGACATACAGGGCACGAATAAGAGAATAAAACATGTTTATTGTTTTTCGAACAGCGAAAGTGTTGGGAAGCTTTTGGTTGGTGTGTACAATAGATGCCCCTACGTAAACCGAAGCATCGGATAAAGGTGTATGCGCATACACGGGTTTTGTTGCCACGCTCGCTATAAAGCTTATTTCAGCCTGCGGACAAAGTAAGGAAAATTACACTAACATTGAGCTCACTCATACGAATCTGGCACATGGGGCTGCTGTTAACGATGAACGACTTACACAGAAATTGTTAATCCAGGATGCAAACTCCCAACCATGACCACGCCTTCCTAGTACACTTGCATGAGAGATTGTCCGACAGCGGATCCTTCATCGCAGATAATACACAGGAACGTGAGCGAAGAGTAAACTACACCCACATGCATCCCCACCCCAACAACCCCCACACTCACACGCACACACACACACACACACACGCACACACACACACACGCGCACACACACTCAAGGAGACGGGCTGGATCTGGTACAGAACAATTCCGGTACCTTTATGCGGGTGATTGTCAGTCATGTCATTATTTCCAATATGGCCAACTGACAGATTGTGTATACTAACGATGTGCTTTCCTATCACTCTCATAAACATTCTTTAATGTTCCTTTTGCTTAATTTTTTGCTGCTCTAAGGATAAGAAACATGTTTTCTTCTTTTAGTCCTAGTTTTTGTGTGTGTGTGTGTCGTCACTACCACGCCAGGAAAGCGTTTCCGGCCTTGCATGTCTGTGTTACTTTTCATTGTCTAGGTTTGCTCTGTCTGTTCTGGAAGTTTGTTATAACCTGTGTACTGCACATACTATATGTAATAAAGAAATGTCTTACACTCTCATTACGAAATTTCTAGAATTATTAGATTTGCAGACTCTAAATGTTTTTGGCAGGTATATAACTTTTGTTGAATAGAAATCCTCTTAAAACGTATTTTGCCACATCGGGTACCACGTGATGAGAGGTGGTGCACGAACTTTGACAAATATTCCCAATTTCAATCTATTATACCTATAAACCTGAAATTTGGGAGTCATGTTTCTTTTGCTGAATAATCATTTCCTAAAAACGAGTTCGGGAGAAATCGAATCACATGGCCGTTAAGAGGCATTATAGATAAAAAGAAAATCCGTTTTCTTTCAATTACAGCTGCTCACTTGAAAATGTGTTGGTGTGTATCTTTTCTTAATTAGATATATGATGAGAACCTTTAGTGATTTCACTGCATCTTCACCTTATTCAAATGAATATCGCAGTGAATTGCTCGATTATAGCATATTTTTATTAATATACGATCAATTTCATACTAGATTACGCAAATATATTTTATGGAAAATTTACGTGAAGAAAAATGCCTAAAGTAAAAAAAATTAAATAATTTTGTGTTAAGTATTTTTACACTTTATTAAAAAAAATTGTTTTTGGTTATTTTACATAAAACGAAGTTAAAATAGTATGAGAAAACACACAATGCTATTTGCCGTAATTACACTAAATTAAACTAAAAGCAAAATTTGTTACTGAATTATAACTCTTCTAATGTATTATTTTTGATATTATAGTTTTTGATCTCAAGCGATTAGGTTTTTTTAAAAATTAATTATTAAAAATTTAAAGTATTTAATTATATGTATCCCTTTTAACCAATATTTGTATATTTTCTTAAAAGTGAAAGAACGCTTTTTGATTTATATACATTTTTTTTACCGAAATTACTTTTCTTATCACCTAAACTTTCATATCCAAAGAAAATGCAAACACATATTCTAATGGCAAAAGTTTATCATCCTTATTATATGTTATAGTTTTATAATTCAAGATATTGCCTATGGTAAGAACCCGAACATATTTTATCTTCTTTTTAACACCAATTGTAAGAGCATTTTTGAAGACTTCTTTTTATTGACACTTTAGTCATTTTCAGTGAAAAAAGTAATTTGTTATCAACAAAGATCAAACTTTTATTTCCGGTTTTGAGGTTATCTCTAAAAAAAATTCTTCAGAAAGTATCATCTATCTCTTAAAAGTATTTTCCCCCGTTATAGTATTTCTATTTAGAAACTTCCCCTTTAACAGAAAGAATGATAAAAAAGCTAATAAAAGTACACTCAAAGAGTATTTTTGGAATCTTATAATGTAATCTTTGTGAGTAATCAGACTTATATTTCCATATCCTCTGGCTAAAAAAGATAAGGAGAAATTGAAGAGGAGCTCGGTCACATATGTTTTGATTAATTTCATGCTATTAAGAGAATTGTTGCTCTAGTAATGAGTCTGAAAATAGAAAAACTTCTTGATATTAAATAAAAAATATCGTTATGTATATATATATATTAGAGCGCGTTACATTTAAATGTGACTATTTTAAGCTAACGATACAGTTATAAAGGAATATTGATTTAAATGATGATTATATACTTGTAAGCCAATGATTTAGCTTATATATTTTAGTATATATGTAGTTGTAAATAATAACTCACATATCAAATCAAAGTCAAAAACTAAAATCAATATTAGGGAAAAATTAAGTGAGTTTTACGAAAATCATTATTATTTAAATATTTCTGAAGCATTAATTTATATTTTCAATTAAGCTATCCGACTACCCTAAAATCATGATTTTTTTCAAGAATTGACAAATTTTTCTTATAATTTTATTCTATAGGTCATCTTATTAGCTTAATAAAAATGCCAAGTTTTTTATTTTCCATTATTTTCCCTAGAACAGAAACTACAAGTGTTTAAGTAAAAGCAGATTCCATAACTTAACACAACACTTCAAAATTTAAAATGCGTTTTACTCGAAATGTGTTTTTTTTCGAAACGCTCAAACGGGGACAGTGATTGCTCAAAAAGGTTTTAAAATAATTTACTGAATTTTTTGTGTGTATTTTCTGTATAACAGTAGAAGTGTTTTGACCTTCAGATTTATCAATCACTGTTTTATTTCAAAATTTACATTCCTTTATGTGAATAAAATCATTGTTTTTTTAAACAATTTCATATAATCACCAAGATAAAGTGCTCTAGTTTTTTTTAAAAAAATAAAATATCTCTTATCCTTAAGGTAATTTCAAACAGGAGTAACAAAGTAATATATCAAAAATGAAAAATTGAGAATTTTCTCATAAAATCTTTGTACAGAGCGGCCCCCGTTTATGTAATTTTTTGTACATTTTCGCCAGTTTTTTCACATTTTAATAATAATAAATTTTTTTTTTCTGTTTTCAACTTCAGGATTTTTTTCCCTAAAATATACTAAATAAATCTAAAAATCACAAAAAAATCCCCCTTTCTCCCTTTTTTCAAAAAAAAAAAAAGTAGTCACAAGTAGTTGGATACCTTAAAGAAAGGAACTATATATCGGTTGATATTCAAATTTAATTGATATGTATTCACATCATACTCTCTCTCTCCCTGACTCTGCAGATAAATACATATGGATATAATACACATAACCTGAAGACATTTTTTAAAAAAAAATCTAATTGAGCCCAGTAAACCATTTAGGGTGGTTGTATTATGTATGGACAAAGGGTCTGTTTTTCAAATAAAGTAACAATTTTAAGCATACATATGGATTAAAGTTGAATATCAAATGTTATATAATTCCCTTCCTCTCATTACATGCTAAAAATTTAGGAATAGTAAAAATGAAGACCATTCTTAGATCATCTATCTATTTTAAAGATATGCATAAAAATATATGAGAATGCCACGAATGGAATGTATAATTATTCTGTGTATATAAGTGTAATGTTCTTGTACTGTGCAGTGAATATCGTGATGTAATTAAATTAAATTAAAAAGTAATATGCTTTTGATAATTTCGAACACACATAAAACACAACATATATAAAGCTTGATACTCAACTTTAATTTATATGTATTCTTCACACCCATGTGTGTATTCTCTATCTCTGCATATAACTATACATGTATATAATACGTACATATGTAACCTGAAAGAAAGTTTTTTTTTGAAACTTTAATCGAGTTTAAGGAAAGTTAGTATTAAACGACGTATTTCCCTTGAGATTTCAATGAAATAGCTATTTTTTTATAAAAAAAATATCATTTAAACATTTTTAAACATTAATAATATTTTTCTTAGTTATATTTCTGTACTGTTATTAAATTGACGTATCTTATATACATTTATTCTTTGCTTTCTGATTCACAAGACCATATATAATCATCACATAAAGGATATAAAATAACTGTATACTGTGTGCATGAGATTACATATATAGATTGTTAAACTCACAAAAATGTTTTCTCCCATTTTTCTCCAGGAAAAAAAATGAAATCAAATTTCCTCGAATGATTTATAATATTGAGTATTTGTCCAATTTCTACAACTCATGAATCTTGAGATACCTTTATACTTGGAAAATATACGTTTTTTATAGAAACAAGACTCCTAATTTCACCTTTAATATCTAATAAATTTAATAAATGTTATCAGCTTGATTTTTTTTAAACATCAAAGCAATACAAAAATGTAAGCAATGAAGAGAATTTCTCATCAAAAATTTATATTGTGATGAAACGTAAAACGAAACATTTGTTATATAAGACAAACTTATTTATTTTTCTTGCTCTGCTTATAAATGGCACAAATCACTACAGTTATATTCAACTTTAAGGTTAGTATATAGCGAACCCTAAATAGTTTTCACATGAATTAACACAAAAATGTTGAGATAACCCTTGTTGAGAAATAAATCACTTAACCAAAAATAAAGCCAAATTACGAAGAACTGTTTCTCGAGATAAACAAAGCAACCTCACACTCACCGTAAAAGCCATAATTTGATTATGTTTCCTTTTTACTCGAATCCTTAATTAGATACAAATTTTTATAACACATCGATAGATTCATAAAAAAAATTTCTTAATTTTTGTACGAGTTTTACAGTAACCAGATAATGTTTTAAATGAAATTTATCATTGTTGAAGTAAATTTTTGGAAAGGCAGCTCATTATTAGTAAAATCTGGCACATTTGATATAAAGTAAACACTAGTTTATAAATATGTGTCATGCATCATAATTAAACGTACTAAGAACAGTCCCTACAGATTCATGAAAGTATGCAAGTTAGGTCTGTAGTATATGAAAAGCTTTTTAGAAAAATAATTTACTCATGTATTAAACGGTGGGATATTCACTTCATATTCCACGATCCTCTACATTATCGTCAAGTAATAAGAAATTATTTATGAGAACTGAATTACTTATAATATGCTCAGTTATGTAGTTAAAAGTAATGTTAAAGACTTATTAGATACATAATTATAAAATTTTAAAAATACTTTACAAATAACTTTTAATTGATTTTTTCTTTCTTAATGTTTTATGGAAATTATGCTAATAATAATAAGAGAAGCTATTTCATGCTATACGTGTTATATAAAATATTAAATTGCTATGATTTTTTATCATAATATTTTGAAACACTGTTGTTGTTTTTAATGAATACAAACATTTATAAATTCCCGTGCATCCCAAAGTATCACACTTGGCTTATGAAAGTAAGTACAGAACACACATTACAAAGGAAGGAAGAAAACTATGTTTGTTTAACGATTTTTTTATTGCATTTAAATTTTTTTTATGAGTTTTTAGCACATTTACTCATGTTTACTCTTAATATTTACCTTTATCTTACACAGAATATATTCCTTATAACGTTTACATTTTATTTTAAAAAAACATAGTATTAGTATCATATTTTAACTTGATCCGATCTGTCATATATATATATAGAGAGAGAGAGAGATAAATATAATATTACGTTTTATAAATTTTTACTTTTTCATGTTGCTTATCTTCATTTTAACAGCACGATTCTCCTTTAAAATTTAAAAACCTCTTAAATTGAGAAGGAGACTTACTGCTAACAGGACACTAGAAACCACCCGGTGTATTGGAAATTATGATATTTACTGCATTTCAGAAATAATAGTCTAAGTGTGAATTTCGTCCTTGAAGATACAGAAATAAAATTTAAGAGGTATAAATTGATATTTAAGTAAAAATTATGAGAAAAATGCAAATCTGGAAAAAGGAATTCGTGAATCAAATATGTATAGAATATGGATATGGCCGAAATAAAAAAAGAATTATACCATGGGTATAAATAATAACACACAGTACAGTAAATAAATGACCGTACAGTAAATAAATAAAATTGATATTAATTTAGTCTGATTTTTTTTAAAGATATTTAGTTTCTAAGGAGTGAATTCCTAAAATTGGGAATTTTGTCAGAAAGTGACAATTTTATTTATGATTTAGTTTTAGAGGCCATCTTATTAGCTTTATAAAAATATCAAGTTTATTTATTATTTTCCGTTCACTAGAACAAGAAAACTACAAGTGTTTTAGTAAAAGCAGATGCCACTACTTTAAACAAGATGTAATACTTTAAAATGCGTTTTACTCAAAATGTGGTTTTTGAAAATGCTCAAACGGGGACAGAGGTTGCTCAAAAAGCTTTGAAAATAATTAGCGGAAATTTTATGTGTAAGCTCTGTATAACAGTAGAAGTGTTTTAACCTTCAGATTTTTCAAACACTGTTTCATTTCAAAATTTACAGTCCTTTATGTGAATGTAATCACTACATTTTTAAGCAATTTCATATAATAACTAAGATAAAAAGTGCTATAGTTTTTTTTGTAGAAATTAAAATATCTCTTATAATGAAGTTCAATTCAAAAATGAATAACAAAGCAACACTTCAGAATTGAAAATTTGTTCATGAACTTTTAGTACAGAATGGGCCCTGTTTATGTAATTGTTTGTAAATGTTTACCTATTTTTTCCTATTTTAGTAATAGTAATTTCTTTTTCTCTTCTTAATTTTAGAATATTTTCCATAAAACCTACTAAATAAATCTAAAAACCACAAAAAATTTCCACATTTTTCGGCTTTTTTTAAAAAAAAAATATTGGAAAGAGTCGAATACCTTAAGAAAAAAATGTTAAATGCGAAGTATATTTATGAAAATAGATTTTCATAAGCATAATAATATGATAAGTGTCTGGAAGACATACATTCATGTTCTAATGATCTAAATCCCAGACTCAAATGCAGTGGTTTAGGGATATACTTTGACAATAGCCTAGAAATCATTGTGCGTATATGTGATACATTTATGCGTGACAACACTACAGTAGATAATTTGCATACATAATTGATTTCTCCATCAACACTGTTCATATTAAGTTGAGAGCATAGGATTAGAACTGAATTATAATGACCCAACCAAAACTATCCGTAAAGTCTCACACACCCTTCAGATATCCATTGTACACGCAAAAAGTCCATTGCGATCTTTTCATAAATGCACCAGAAACCTGAAGAAAAAAAGGGTCTTCAAATTTGCACTGAATCAAAGAGATATAATTTTAAGAAATAGAATTACCAAAAAGTTTGAGTTTTTGTTGCACAAAATTAAAATACTAAAATATAGTACTGCAATGTGTTTAATATATTATGTAGAGTTTGGTACATCATGGAAATATTCAGTTTTATCTGCAATAGTTGAATTAAGAATAGTTGTATTCGCGCGCGGTATTCTTTTTGCAGTATCAGCTGGGGGCTGATTTTTAGATACATCATTTTCAGTAGCATTTAATCTCATCGAAATATTGTTTTTCATAGCAACCGGAGAACGTTTTGAGCATAAAAGTTTCTCAAGAGGAAAAATGAATTATAAGGCTTCTAATCTGGTTCTTAAAACAACAAGTATTATAAAAAAAAAATTAAGTCAATTCCTACTTAGATTAATAAAGAAAAATTTTATTTTAGTTATTTTTATTAAATAGTTACAATTAATATAAATATGTATATATATATATGACAGAATCACAACATTAAGTGGTGATTAAATTTTATTAATTATGATTAAGTATAGTAATGTCATTCAAAACAATCGTGTATATAAATTTCAGTTCAAATGAATATTTTAACTGGTGAGAAAGAACCTTTTCAAGTTTTGACTCAAGTCGCCAAAAGGGTCGCTAAGTCGCCAAAAATGATGCAACCGTGGTTGTGTATTTGTAATTCTTTAAATAATTAGTTTTAACCAATTAATTTTTATTAATTATTATTATATTATTGTATTGTCATCCAAAATCATCCCGTATATAAAATTTCAGCTCAATTGAGCGCTTTATAATGTATTTTATTAACGATTGAAAATTCCACCAAGATAAATATATAAATAAATATATAGAGATTGTGAGCGAATATAAGGAATTGAATAAATAAATAACTATATAGAGATTGTGAGTTAATAGTAGGAATTGAATAAATTGAAAAATATTTTGCGATACCTCACGTTCTGTGCTTAAACATACCTATTATAATATTGGAAAATACTGCTTTACTAACAAAAATGAAAAATTTTCTTTGTTTTTCTTGGATTTTTTGAACTAATAATTAAATAAAGCAAATGATTTTTGTATCATTTTGTTCACAATTTCATGTAGATTTTAGATCAGTTTACGAATATTAAATATGTTTACAAACTCAGAAGTTACTCGTCAAGTGAGTGAGTGAATATTAACGTCGCATTGTTCAGCTACACGAGGGCTTTTGGCGACGGACCACGTAATTTTGAACCATGGTCAAGTGACGTGGACGACACCTGAGCTGGCACCCCCCTCTCCTAACTACCACACCACACCAACGGGAGGACGTTTCAGCTCTCGACAGATTTAACGTGCATCGCTGCCCTACACGGCGGGTCTTTAGTGGTACGGGGCTCGAACTCATGACATGCCTGCCATGGTCCGATACCTTAACCACTGGGCTACCGCAGCCCAAGTTACTCGTCAAAAACCGCGACTAAAGAAACATAAGTAGTCTGTAGTGAGATGAATTACAAATAACCAATATTAAATAAAATTTTGTGTTGGCGAATCAACTTTCCTGGATTTTTCACCGAAATTTAATGCAATGTTTTGTTTATCGGTAAATCGTTTGGATCATTAGCTCCAAATACAGTTTAAATTCTAAATAATATAAAAAAAATAATTTAAGAGTTAATTCCTACTTAGATCAACAAAGAAAAATTTTATCTCTTAGCAATTTTTTATTTAATAGTTACAATTAATATAAATATGTATATACATATGACATAATGATAACATTAAGTGGTAATTAATTTTTTTAATTATCATTAAAGTATCGTATTGTCCTTTTAATTTCAGTCCAACTGAATACTTTAATACGTGAGAAAAAAACCTTTTCAAGTTTTGACACAAGTCGCCAAAATGGTCGCTAAGTCGCCAGCGTGGCTGTATTTGTAATTCTTTAAATAATTAGTTTTAATCAATTAATTTTTTAAAATTATAATTAAATTATTGTATTGTCATCCAAAATGATCCTGTATATAAAATTTTATCTCAATTCAGCTCTTTAAAATGTATTTTATTAACGATTGAAAATTCCACCAAGATAAATAAATAAATATACAAATATATAAATAAATAAATATATAGACAGTGAGAGCTAATAATAGTAGGAATTGAAAAAATTGGTTTTGAAATAAATCTTAATTAAGTAGCTATGGGAACTCAAAAAAACTCAAAGCGTAATCAAGCAGAAATAATTTTAGTAATGAAAAATTAAATTTAGTAACCATTTCACACTGCAAGTGTTCGTCATGCTTCTAAAAATAATTTAATTCAATTTAAGAGTGGAAAACCACTTTAAAATGAAACCGAAACAAGGAATTAGCTTTGGAAACTTCAAATATCTTAAAAACTGATTTGTTAACAGATCTTAAATTCGATTCCAAGTTCCCCAATGGTATGGTCCACAAGAAAATGCAAAATTAAAAATTTGGGTATTTTTGAAATTTGTAGGGTACTGTGGATTCTTAACTCGCCGAACTGTAGAGCGAACTGAGTGCGAGAAAAAAACAAAAGTGGAGGAAATATGCTTGCACTCGCTTGTTATTTCTACCACAATGAAGCTTAGAATGTCTCTCAGCCCCCTTTAATTTTAATAAAAAGGCTCTCTAATTTTTGTTAACAATAAAAGAAAACGAAATTAAAAGGGGGAAACGTGAATTGAAATTAAAAGTTTTAATGTACATATGACAGATCAATAATTTTCCTAAATTAAATTAAGAAGGAAAAGCATCCTCCCCCCCTGGTTAATTTGTAAAACATTTTCGTTCTTCCTTCCTACAATTTCTTCAGTTTTAAATAACTAACCACGGGACTCTTCAAGGCCTATATGTATTAAGTTCTATAATATGAAGGTCTATTCTTTCCTATTTATAATGTGGTAGGAATTTACATGAATTATTGTCAAGTGAGGAGAGAGGCAAAATAGCTATTCAATAAAGCAATTTTAATATGTTTTCCTTACTTAAAATATGAGATAAACACAAATATCTTTCAAATCCTCCGTTTAATATAAAGAGTCATTAATAGCAAGGAAACAAAGAATATTTGCAGACAATTTTTTTCCAAAGTTAAGCATTCTAAATTATGATTTTATAAAATAATTATTTGCATTTTCCCATGATATATTTAAATATTCGTACACTTTTTCTGGTATTGTATGTAATATTCCGAATTTCTAGCATGATGTACTCTTAATGTGTACTTATTATTATATTAATTATTTATTTTTAAGGAAATAAATTAACTAACCAATTATAAAATTTTAACTAATAAAATTGGTTTATATTAAATATATTAGAATTATTATAGGGTTTAGAAATTTATTTAGAAGAGAGAGTTATTCTGAAGTTTTATATTAAGACATTTGAATGAACCCTTCAAACGATAAGTTAATAATGTAGCAATTTGCGTAAACATTTAAAATTTTAAATATTCAAGCTCTCTTTAAGATGAGAATATATGCTTTTAACTTATTTAATTTTCAAAGTCAAACAAATTCTATGGGAAATATGCTAACTGAATTTCAATGATATAACACAATACATTTAAGGTAAAGAATATGTTCACATAAAAGATGAGACAGCTTATTGTAGACATAACCATAAACAATATGATTTGCATTATGATATAAAACAATTTCGAAAAGTTGAAACAATCCAAAATTTTTCTTTAATTCGTTTTCCATACAATGCAGCACGTTAATATGTTGTAAGTGACGAAAGGGGCACCTGCGACTGTTTGAATAAAACCAAATTTTATAAACAAATTGCTTTAAGTCTAGACTGTTTTGCATGACTATATAAATTTCCAATATTATTATAGAAGACATATTTACATAAGTCGATGTTATAAAAAAGCAGAGTTATATTAATTTAATAAACTAGTTTTGTTGACTATGACATTAAAAAGGAAAGCAAGTATTATTCTCCATTGAACGTAAGGAAAATAGATATAAAATTTATAAGACGTGTAAGTTACGAAAACACCTTTCTGAAGAGAGATTTCAGATTGAATTTAAAGTCCTTATTATAAAAAATAGTTTTCTAAATAGAATGATGCGATTTACTGCATTAATATCTCTTTTCATTTGTTTTCAAGAATTATCTTATATAGTAAATTATAAAATGAGTAAAAAAAAACAAACAAACAAGAACGCACTGCTATATTTAAATTAGAAAATCAATTTAACCTCATTTCTTTATGCGATTTCATGAAAAACTAACAAAAATAATTGTATGAATTAAAGTGATGTGTCTATAAAAATGACAAAAAAAAAAAAAAAAAAAAAAAAAAAAAAAAAAAAAAAAAAAAA
>BMAV01001030.1:0-55586 GCA_019973955.1 Trichonephila inaurata madagascariensis
CTTTGAATTTGAAACTTCTTTTCAATTCCATGGCAAGACAATACAAGTTTCTCGTTTCCGGGTTCCTTTTTAAATTATGAAAGATTATATAATCACCAGGTCGAATTTCTTCTATTGTCAAACGTTAATATTTGGACAATGCTTCTTATTTTAAAACCCTCATTTAAACGCAAATGCATAAGAATAACTTTCATACGCATCATCCGTTAGCGAATTTTTATAGACGGCGGATCAATGGCGTTTCATTTATTTCAGTTCATTTCTATAAATTGCTTATAATTATCTGTTTATTTATCCAGAGCAAATAAAACCCTACAGCCTACATTAAAATTGAAAATTCAAAAATTCTGTTAAATTTATTTATTTTTATTTTGCGGGGAACTTTCCCCAAACCCTTTTTATTTTTTTTAATATTCCATTTTTTTTTTTTTTAATCTGCTTCAAAAGAACACACCAAAACTTCATTTAAAGTAAAGTAAAGTAAAATCTAAAGATACTTTAATTTTCTACAGATATTTCCTATTGCAATCCCAGAAAAAAATGTTGGAATGCTGTATTAAAAATCACTCCAAATTTCTGACAAATCAGTTACTCGAAGGCAATCCCGTCATGGTTGGATTGCCCTTTCGTAGTAGGGCTACCCATTCGACGGGTATTGTAACGTGCTGTAAATTAACGCCCAACTATATAAAAAAATTATTTTTTTTGTTTTAATTTAGCTTGCGCTGTAGGGAACATTGTGTAAATGTTTTTGAGTTTTTTTTGATTTGCTATACCGTTGAAAAGACAGCTGTGATAAAAATCCTGAATTTGTTTTAAAAAGATATTATATTTTATGAACATATCACTCGTCCGGGGATCCCTTGGATCATTTGGAGAATAAAAAGGCGTCGGCAACCATAGTTTAATCGTGATTGTTTATATTTTTCTGTCATCCGCGACAGGACTTTGTTTTTGGAAACAAACATGGCAAACATTTAAAAGCAAGGGCTTTTAAAAGGACTTTTTTTTGTGGCAGAGGAAATTGGAGATATTTCCGGGTAAGGTAAAAAATTTTGGAACAAAAAACATTATTTTGAAAAACAAAAAATATATGGATGATCAGACTTTTTGGGCAAATATTTTAGTAACGGCCGGGAAAGAGCGAAAAATTAAAAAAAAGAATTTGAAAAAAATGAAAAATTAAAACAGTTAATGAAGAAAGTGGAAAAATAAGAGGACACGAACTGGGGTTGGGGAATCAAAACATTGTCAGTTTCTTGAGTCTCAAAAATTTTTATCTGGGCTAAAAAAATTTAATCAGAAAAATTAAATTTAGAAAAGGGGGGCGTGTTAAAAATTGGGTCAATTTTTAGTCAATTTTAACATATCCATGACGATAATAAAATCGGCCCCCAGAACAAAAATTTTAGTATCGTTGGCTATGAAATCCGGGGCCCGAAGTATGAGAGCTTCCGGCAACAGCAGCCATTTATGCCAAAGCGGGGGAAAGCAAAAACGAGATTTGGTAGAATGATCATTAGGGGGTTTTTGTTGAATTTTAAAACTCCAATTTCGGTGCGAAACAGGAAAAAAAAATCATTGACATCTCTGTATGATAAACTCGGAATCTTATCTAAGACCCTTTAAAAAGACTTTGGAGTGACTCCCGAAAAATGGGGTTTAATTCTTTACCCCAGGGTTTGGGAGTCCTGTTTTAAAGGGGGACTTTTTAAAAAGCTTTGGAATAGAAATGCTACTTCAGCAGCCTCAACAGATGCTAAAAGAACGTTTAAAATTTAATGACTTTCCCCCAAGGCAGAAGGGAGAAGAAAAATTTTGGCGGGGTTTTGGGCCGGGGGGCGTAAATGAAAATCGCCAAACTCAAAAAAAAAATAAAAATTTTTCCCAATAAAAAAGATGCCTACAGCTCCCCTTTTTATGAATTTCACCTTCAAAGGAGGTGAAGAAGGAATGTGTTTTTTGTCTGGAAACAAAACCCAAGACTGTTTTAAAGCTCAGAAGATGAGTTTGGCTGAAAGGCATAATGTTTTAAGAGAGAAGCAATGTTGTTTTGCTTCATTTGTTAAGCTATCATATTGTCATACAAAACAATCGTGTATATAAAATTTCACCTCAACTGAGTGCTTTAAAACGTGAGAAAAAAAAGCTTTTTTAAAATTTTTTTACTCAAAATAGCCAAAATGGTATTTGGTCTTAAAAAAAGAAAAAGCCATTTTTCTGCTGCATCTATTGAATAATTAGTTTTAGTAAATTAATTTTTATTATTATAATTAAATTGTCGTGTTATTCCAAATAATTGTGTATATAAAATTTTTAGCAATTTAGGGGCTTTTAAATGTGAAAATAAAACTCTTAAAATTTTGGGGGGAAAATTTGTTACTGAAGCGTAAAAGAATTCTGCTTACTACTATGTTTTTTTTTGTTGTTTGGGATGTCCTTCGAAAAAAAGGTAGTTGCCAGGGGCCTGGGAACCCCGGTTGGAAATTCCACACTTTTTAGATGGCGCCCCCACAATTTTGGCAGGGGGCTGAAAAAGGGGAAAAATACACTTTGTACCCTTAAACAACAATGTAAAAATTTTGCAGATAGCCATGAAATTGCGAAAAAGGGGGTCTGGAGATCCAGTACAGTGAACACGTAAAATCGGGGAAAAAGTCATGCTATGCAAATATGGGAAAAAAACGTCAAAACGATGTGAGCGTGCAAAAAAGGTAAAGTCGGGTCGCGCTGCTCAACAGTAAATGAAATGAAAGGGAAAGGGGCCAATTCACCATACCTTTTTGCAAATTTCCAGTAAGGGCCCGTTTGTGAAATATGGCAGAAAAAAATAAAAACCGGAGACTTCACACGTGGAAAATGATGGAAAACCGGAGGGGGGGCGTACTGTCACCAGTGTAGCTGCAGGGTTCCCGGGAAACAACAAAAATTAAAAAATTTTTGCGGAAAGTGGGTTCCCCAAAACCCCCAGGTACAGCTGTTAGAAAAGTTGGTGTGGCCGCCCCAGGACGACAACTGCAGGGATGATCGATATATCATCCTGCAGGCGAAAAAAGTTCGACAGCAGTCAGCAAACACCATTGCTCAGAAACTCTGTACAGCAACAGGTCGACAAGTGTAGCGGTTTTTCTGTGGCCAGACGCCTTCACAAAGGGGCCTGTTCACCCGCCGTCCCGAACGCTGCCTCCCGTTGAAAGATGGCCACCGTTTACAGTGGGACAGAGAGCACAAAACTGGACAACTGATCAATGGGGTCTGTTCTCTTTACGAATGAAGTCGGTTCAGTACCAGAAGCGATTCTCAACGCGTTTTTATTTGGGAGAGACCGGGACCCGGTTTTATCCCAATATCAAAGGGAAAAACATCGTTACGGTGGTCCTGGAGTTCTTGTCTGGGTTGGCATTATGCTGATTGGCGGTGATTTCCTTTTTTCGACAGGGGTTTTGTGGGGATCGCTTTTGGGAGGAGGTACTTTTTCCCCCATCGCATTTTTTCCCGAGGTGCCTTTGGGCCCCGACTTCATCTTTATGGAAAAACACTGCCACATCGCACTTTGTTGTTGGGGGCTGCGGGGGTGAAGATATCCTCGAATGGATTGGCCGCCCCCAGTTTTAAATTCACGAACATGTGGGGGATGCTTTGGGGGGGTATTGCCCCCGCTAAATCACCCGGGAGACAACCAACAACTCAAACAGATGTTGATTGGGGAATGGGCACCCTACCTAAAGAAATGTTGCAACGGGTTTGAGTATGCGGAGACGGTGAAAAGCAACCATTGTAGAAAGGGGGAGGGCATATACCATTTTAAAGGAACATCTGCTTGTTGTTTTTCCTTTTGGGATAACAATCATGAGTCACGATACTATCGTTCAATAAAGCTTGTTTTGTTTGATTCCATACCTATCGTTGTATTCCTTTTCAGCGCCGATGCTTTCGTCATCCTTTACGTACAAAATACTCTCCTCATTTCAAATTTCATGTCTCTCAGTGTTTTTTGAATTTTTGGCAATAAAAACCTGTTGCTTAAGTTTTTCACACCATTATATTCCCGTGACCAGAATGGCCGGTTAAATTTTCTTGAACAGGGGGAAATTCAATTTTTTCCATCCCAAAAAAATTTTTTCGATTCAAGCCGCACCCTATTTTCAGAAGCATTAACTTGGGAAAAAAAGTGTGGGGGAATTTAAATGGGGTTTTATTTTTTGAAAATACATCCAAAATTTTTTAATTTTCAGTACTTCACTCTCTCCTTATATATATATATATTTCTCTCTCTATATATATATATCTTGTTCAAATTTTCAATCGTTAATAAAATATTTTCTATTCATCCATTCGGGTTCAAATATCTACATTTTTTTCTACTTGTAGCGAGTCATACTTGATGTTAATACAGTTTTTTCAAATATTAATTCATTAATTAAATTTAAAAATAAATAAATAGTAACAAACAAAAATAATAGTCAACAGCACATATAGATAGGAAAATCGTTCGTTGTGTCCCTGTAGCGCAATGGATAGCGCGTTTGACTTTTAATGCGAAAGTTGTGG
Organism: Trichonephila inaurata madagascariensis; assembly: GCA_019973955.1. Classification (NCBI taxonomy): domain Eukaryota; kingdom Metazoa; phylum Arthropoda; class Arachnida; order Araneae; family Nephilidae; genus Trichonephila; species Trichonephila inaurata. The sequence goes on from BMAV01001030.1 coordinate 4,552, forward strand.
GCTTGAATCCCACTTGGAATGGTCTAATTTCTGAGAATGGGATTTCTTTTCTACTATACTATTAAATTAGAATAATCAAATTTCATTAATGAATAAATAGTAACAAACAAAACAAAAATAGTCCGACACCATATATAGTAAGGAAAATGGAAAATTGCAAGGAAAATTGCTTTCCATTTTGTCACTTAATATTGAGATTCTGTTACATGTATATACATATTTTTATATTAATTATAACTATTTTATAAAAATTAACTAAAGTAAAAATCTTTGTTGACTTAAATAGGAATTGACTTAATTTTTTGTATTACTTGTTACATTTAGATGTGTCACGAACAAAACAAAAAAGATTTATACACTGGTCTAGACATAGAAACATGCATCATTAGCAGTGTAATGATGTATGTTAAGAAAAATTAGCTTAATTTGCGTTTATTTTATTACTTTCGCAAAATTATGATTCTTCTCACTTTTTTTAAATCTCTGTTAGATTACAAATATCAATATTTCCACCAATACAGCAAAAAGTTGTTTTGAACATATATATATAAAATATTCTTATCTAAATATAATAAATAAACATTGATAAGTATATTCTTAGTTTTGAAGCTTACTTAACAAATAAGAGCATCAAAAATTTTAGAACTAATCAATTCACACTTGAAGAAATTTATATAAACCTCAGAGTTAAGAACAATTTATCCTTTGTTTGAATACTATCTCTATAATATTCTCTTCAGAAATAACTGACCCAACTATTAATAGTAAATCATCGAAAAGTTGCGGCGACATTAGAAAAAAAATTAAATAGCTTTCTATGTCTGACAAATGCATCTCTTCTATAAGAATCGAAGTTCTTAATCGCCTTTTTTGAAAAATACGTTGAACCTACCACGATTCTTGTCTTCCCTTTTCAATACTAACAAAATTGGAAAATATTCCTCTTTTCATACGATTCATACTTATACTGAACTAGTCAGAATGAACTCAATGCGAGTTTCACAACAACAATTGAAAAAATCAATTTACTACTATTCAAATAAAAAGAGACATTGTCATTTTTAAAGATTATTAAATTTTTAAAATTTATTTAATTTACACATAAACTTAATCTGATAATAGTCAAACAAACAGGGGTTTTTTTTTTTCATTAATACACAAAAATTCGTTACACGTTGTGCATTTTGGGTGAAATTTCGATTAAACGTTTTTTAAAGCACTGCATCCTAGGGTAAGAAATGCTGTATTTTCTAACATGAACTACTGTACCTTGAGTTCAGTCTCTTGATCGTCATCCTAAGAATTTAACTTAAACTCCAGCATATTACTTGTTGAGACTTCTTCTGAAAAATCATCTGCTAGTACATCTCTAATTTTAGATGGTAGGTTCTGTAATAAATTCAAATCCTCTTGAACAGACAGCGTTTCTTTTTTCCGGACATTCTAAGAAAAGGAAGTAATAATAATAATAATAATAATAATCTTGAAAATCTCCTATTATTGTTAAACCTCAGTTACACATAAAGAAATTACAACCATAGTGATGAATTTTCAACACAACAAAAAACAACAATAAGCCACAAGGACGGAAAAAAACAAAGTTCTTGCTTCATCCTCTAGTGTGCTGTCGGTACTGATAAGCACCACAAAGTTATTCAACTGTAAAATTAATTGCATACACTGTTCCCTTAAAATAAATAGTCAAAACGTTTTCTAAGGTCTTCATTAACATACAAAAAAGTAAGACACCTTTTGACATTAACTACTTTTTCCGAACAAATGACCGATCAAAATGTCAGAGGAAAACACACCAACTTCTGCTATAAAACTATTCTTCTTCCCCGCTAAAATACTCATTATAGAACCCGTGCTCCCATATATCCTGCAAGAGTGGATTTCAAAGAATATTCCTGATAATTATCGTCAGAGTGTTCGTAAAAATATGGTTATTCTACGTAATTTTAGTGGTTCTTATAAGTGTTGTCGGTAGATAAAGGGTTAAAATCGTCTGAAAGTAATAGGGCCACCACCATAAAAATAAAACAATAGAAAATTCATTATGATATACGTAATAAGGATGCTGTTAGGGATTGCAATATTGGGCCAAAAGTTCAATGCTGGTATCCGGTATTTCTTAGATCTTAATACAGGGATACCGCTTTTAATACCGTAGTAAAAATTTTAGGAAAAGAAAGTTTATATTTGCCAGTTTTATTAGAAAGTAAATATAACAAAAAGTCATTTGTAACTTCTAAATTATAACAGTATATAAAAGAATCCCAAAAAAGGTTAAATATCACTATTCAATGTGTGGTACTTTTACAAATTTTTGAAGTGTGATCTTAAAAAACATAATACATTAATTGTACTGCCATTAAGCCTGGAACGTAATTTTGTGCAAAAATTACCAGCTGTCGAAAACGTTCTTTCGGCATCTACGCTAGTTGATGGTACTGTTAGTATATATATATATGCGTGATATACTTTTTTCAAGTATTTACCTCTAAATCTCTAGTCTTCAAATAAATCGATTTCTCATTGGATGGTTTTGGATATAGCTGATTTTTCTGTATTGTATTTTTTTTTTTTTAGTTCGTTGAAAATTTTTTAGCTATCGCTAATTCTAATTTTTGTTCAAGAGACAATTCCTTTTCACTATCGACATTAGTGTCATCATCATCTTCCATAACTGTACCGAATTCTTCTGAATGTGGGTAAGAAAATATAAGAAATTTTTTTGAATTGGTTAGTCTCTTTTCTTCTTTTTCATTTTCATTTTTAAAATCATTATAATTATGTAAATAACGCAAGACATTTTTTTTTATTTCGGTATGCCTTTCTTCTATGCGAATTTTCAATGTAATATATAATTTTTCAGATGGTGATGTGTGCTGTTCTTTCAGTGACTGCAACATGAAATTTATTACATTAGCTGTTAATAAATTAGAATCTCTCCGACATAATGCCTCAACAGCCAGTTTTATTGGAAGTAGAACTGATACAGTTCTGAATACTAAATCGGATTTACTATCGAAAAAATTAATTTGCATGTTTGAGGTATCCGGCTACATTCGGAACCGTGATTTTAAAAAAGCGCATAAATGGATAATTTTCATGATATTTAGTGTCACTTAGATTGAATACTTGTATAAAATTGTTTTAAGAACATTTTGACAAAAAATTATTTAAATACAATATCTCGGCAAAAAATTAACTTAGAATAATTTTTTTTCCAAATGTTCTCCTTTTGTGAAAAATGCTTCTATTGTAATAATATTGTTACGAATTTTGTGTAAATAGTGTAAATAATTTGTATTTGAGTGTTTAATGCATTTATATTACTCTATGTTATATTTATTTCATGTTAAAAATGTGCTACTCACAAGCAATGCCGCCCCTTACGTTATAATGGCGATTCAATGAGAACTTGGCGAAATATTGGCGGTAGAGCCAAGTTGGCATCATTTTGGCGACCAAGTTGGCGGTCAATTTGGCGACTTTGGCGACCATTTTGGAGTCATTGGCGACCATGTTGGTGAGTTCGGAACCCTCTGGAATCTTCTAGAAAGTAGTAGATCTCTCCACTAGTGTCACGTTCAATGACACGAGCTGTTATATTTCTGGAAGTTTCTGTCGCGCCTATAAAAGATGCTCGCCTGAACGGCGGGGTGTCTGGATTAAACCAGCGAGTACTGAGGATTGTTTTGACTAGCGATTAGCTCGGCGGTGCTTGTGAATAATCTTTACTTACGTGTATTTTTAAACACTGGTTATTGTGTTTGATTGCTGTTGAAGGTGTAAAGACCTTCGGATATTTACTCTGTGAACATTGCTGCTGAATCCTGTATTTAAAGGACTGGATTTTTGATAATAAATTCGCATCGCTCTTAAAGAACTGTTTATTTTCTTAGTGATTGTTTTTGCATAAAATTCACGAACCCTCGGTTCTAAGTAACAATATTTTCCCTGTATATAGCTCAGACCTCTGTACAGAGGCTCAACTAGAATTTTTGAAATATATAACTTAGAAGTGGGTTTATCCAAGTTTTACAACAACAGAGGGGAGAAATTTTTAGAAGAAAACGCTGATAATTATTTAAATTGGTGGTAACTCTGAAAATAATGTGTTTCTTAAAAATTCTATTTGAGCCTCTGTAGAGAGGTTTGAGCTATATACAGGTTAAATATTATTATAATCGAAGCATTTTTCACAAAAGGAGAACATTTAGAAAAAGGATTATTTTCCTTTTTTGTCAAAGTATTGTATTTAAATAAATTTGTTTTTGTCAAAATGACCTTAAAACAATTTTATACATGTATTCTAATCTAAGTGACACTAAATACCATGACAAATATCCATTTATGCGCTTTTTTAAAATCACGGTTCCGAACGTAGTCGGATACCTTAAGTCGATCATTGCTTTTTGGATTGGATAATTTATTAACTGATTTTTGATGTTCTTTAAAGTTATTCTTATTCATTATTATGGGTTATTATTTATGAATTTATATATAATGAAAATATGAAAAATATTTTGAACCCTAAAGTATGGTATGCAAATTAATGCGAATAACAAACTCCCCAATTTAAAAAATATTGAAATATTACGCACTTTCTTCACAACTACAATTTTGTTTTTACAGATACGAAATTCAGACTACGAATCCTGCGAGAATATAGTATCGCTCTGAGCTGTAATAGGATAGAGTTTTGTTCCCCCTTCTTGGATGATGCAGATATTTTATCACTCCTCTTGATTGTACGATGCAACTTTATATTCATAGTCTAATTAATTTCGCTTGTTAGGGAGACATAAAAACAAAAACGTATACTATTTTGATATGTTGGCGATCCCTGAACATAGTGGAGCCAATTTAAAAAAAAAAATGTCTAGTAAAAACCGAAAAACCGGTATTTAAACTTTTGAATACCGGTATTACAAAATTGTATAAATGGCTCGAAATACTGGTATTCGGTATCCTGTTATACCGGTATTGCAATCCCTAGATGGTGTTAAGTAATAAAACATTGAAACAGAAATTAAGTAAAGAAATTAAAACAAAAGCGCCATTGTGTCGTTCTATTCGTTTATTTTATTCTTTTGCAAACAAAAACAAAACTGTTGCCCCTCACAATAATACTTAATAATTTTTATCAGAATAAGAATTAATATTTATAATCAGAAATAAATAAAATCTGCAAGATGACGTCATTGTTTTGGGATTTCACACACAAACGTGCAATAGATAGCACAACCACAGTACCAAACACTAAAAAACAAGGTAACCATATTGTAATACTATCATTCGACTTAGAGAGTAGCGTACTAATATCAAATTACTTTCCTGTTTACTTATTTAAAACTTTCAGTTTCAGAAAACAATTATTTATCTATTATTTATACTTCCTTTTCATAGCTTTCGTCACTACAATACAGTAGTTTCAGTACTGCTCTCATTTCATTACGAATTGTACTTTTTTAATGTATCTGATTTCTTACAGTGAATTTATTTCCTGTTGGAAATCTGGTTTTATTACTTTTACTTTATTTTAAAAAAACTTGGCGTAGTTTAGCCAAATCTAGATTTTACGTGAAAAAAATAAAACACTCACTGATTGCAGTTAGTAACCCGTGATGATATACTTTTGCTTCGTAAAAATACTGCATTGATTTTTCCGCTTGCGTTATCTGCAGTAATACGACTACGCTATGGGGTCTGATGTGTAATGTGCCTCGTCTTCAAAATTTCCTATTAAATACAGTGAATGATATATGCTGGTATGTTATCAATATTGTCACTGGAGGATGATTTAAAATAATAAAGTATTTTGTCGTGTCAAATGGATGTTTGAATTGGGAAGATTAGTAGGCGAAACATTTGTAAACAAATATCTTTTCCGGAGATTTGCAATATTTTTCAGCAAATTTAGCAGCATATTTGTCACTGGAGCAAAATGTAAGCCTTTTTAAAAATTTATATTTGTATTTGATGTATTTTAAATGTTAAAAATTCTTTTAAATTGGATTTTATCTATTTTATTTTTTAAATCACATGAATATCAAAATGTTAGATGTTGAAATAGCATTTCAACCCTTTGGCAAAGAATAAAAACAGATTTAGTCCAACTGCATCTGTAGGCTACAATTCCCTTACATTGGAAAATATATTTTCCCCTTCTTATTTAATAAATATTAACAATTTAATCCTCTGCAATAGTTGTTTGCTGACAGTTACATGATACAAAAGTTCTTTGAAAATGATACAGTAGCATAGGTCTGTAGCATAGGTATATTCCACGAGTGATTTCGATGTGAGGAATGTTTTATCGCAAATTTAAAGAAAATGTTCCAACTCATTAATTAATCATATTGGATTATTCAGTAATTAATTGTTATGCAAAAGCCCTGGAGTTGCAATCCTTTTACTAATGATGTGATTGCCCAGTATCTCTTTCTTCTCTTCCGTAGAAAATTAGCTAGTGTTAAAATTGTTGAAATATTCCGTAAAATTTTTAGATATTTGCTGGTATAATTCTCAACAGTTTTTTCCATTCTGTTTCTGAAGTTATTGGTTTTGGTGTCTTCAGGGCAATACATTCCGTTACTAATCTTTCAAGTTTGCCTATCTGTCCACTTTAGAAATCGACCACTTTCGTCAAATCAAAAGGCATCGCCAAATGCTGCGATATACAGCCAATAGTGGAAACCGTTCTTGCTCACGTTCGAACTCTGTAATGATAACGATGACAGCATTTGGAGACATTTTTTTTCAATTGCTGATGTCTTTCGGCTTGACAAAATTGGTCGATGGTATAAAACAGTGGTCGGCAGCCTATGTCACGCGTGCCACATGTGGCACGTGGAGCAATTATCAGTGGCATTCTACAAAGTGATGAGTTTAAGAAAAATCCCTCTGTCTCTTCTCTCCTCTCTATACCTCACGCATAAAAATTATTTCTTACTTTCAATTCTTTGCCATAAGACGATTCTGCTGAATCTGCTTGTGTGTAGTTTGTGAAAGTAAAATTTATGGAGTTATGAAAAGATCTGAAAGATTACTCTATCTATAAATGGACAGCTATTTTAAATTGCTGTACGTTATTGCCGGAGCGATTGAATTGCTTGGAGAAAATTCCATGTGCTCTGCTTTCCGCTTTTGTTTCAACATATATACGTGAAAATTTTTTTGAAGTGATAACTTCTTTAGGCGCATTATGCTGAAGAGTAACCTTAAATGAAGCGTTAGGTTCGAGTGCTTTACAGTCATTCGGCTCCAGTCGGAAATCGTGCTAGGGTTGGCACGCGCGTATAGTTTTGAAATGAAAAGTTTTTAGGCACGTATTTTTTTGTTTTGTTTTTTTTAGTAAAAATTTCATGCATTCTTTTTAGGTGAAATTTTTTTTCTTTTAAATATTACTGTCATGCAGCTCACTTCCACTCAAATCCAGCGAGTGAAAGAGAGAAAAATAAGCGATAAAAAAAGATTATTCTTATGTAGGAGATTGAAGATAAGAAGTAACGAGAAACGGGATCTATTTTTTATTTAGTAGAAAGAGCATTCAAGTGCAAAAATGAGCCAAAAAATTTAAAATCTGAAATTTTAATGAAGTTAATTAGCGAGAATGTCGCCAATATTTTAGTTTATATTAGATATGACTAGGATATTACGAGAAAATGTGTGTGGAAAGTATTAATTGCAAAAAGGTACGAACCGTCCCCTTTTGTTTGCTTAGAAAGTTTAAGAAAAGTAAATGGTTCTAAAGGCATAAGTTTTCCTAGTCTTGCATAGCTTTCGGCTTTATATAAATTACATAAACGAACTTGACGTATTATCGCAACGGTAATGGTGACATTGTATGAAATCTCCGGAGCTATTTAACCTACAGACTTGAAGTTTGGTAGTCATGTTCCTTTCATAGAGTAGAGATTTTGTGAAAATCGACCCCCAAGTGGCGTTGTGGGAGCTTAAGGGCCGTTATGGATAATTATTTCAACAATTAGACAACAGTTTTTCAAACAATTAAACGTACAGTCTTGAAATTAAGTACACAGATTCCTTTCATGGAGTAGAGATCCGCTACAAAAGGGTTTTTACGAAAATAGACACCAAATAGCGTTGCTGGTGCTTAAGGGGCGTTATAGGTAATAATTTCCATTTTTAAGGTATCCGACTACGTTCGGAACCGTGATTTTGCAAAAGCGTATAAAGGGATAATATTTATGATATTTAGTGTCACTTATATTTGAAAGTGTGTATAAAAGTATTTTAAGAATATTATTACAATAAAAAATTATTTAAGTACAATATTTTGACAAAAAATGAACATAGAATGACCCATTTTCAAAATATTTTCCTTTTGTGAAAAATGCTTCTATTATGATAATATTTTGCCTCTATATAGCTCAGACCTTTGTACAGAGGCTCAACTAGAATTTTTGAAATATATAACTTAGAAGTGGGTTTATCCATGTTTTACGACAACAGAGGGGAGAAATTTTAAGAAAAAAAACGCCGATAATTATTTCAATTGTCTGTATCTCTGAAAATAATGTGAATTTTTCAAAAATCATAGTTGAGCCTCTGTAAAGAGGTCTCAGCTATATACAGGCAAAATATTACTATAATAGAAGCATTTTTCACAAAAGGAGAACATTTTGAAAAAAGATTATTCTAAGTTAATTTTTTGCCAAAATATTGTATTTAAATAATTTTTTTTTTGCCAAAATGTCCTTAAAACTATTGTATACATGTATTCTAATCTAAGTGACACTAAATATCACGAAATGTATCCATTTATGCGCTTTTTTAAAATCATGGTTCCAAACGTAGTTGGATATCTTAAGCTATTAAACGTACAGTCTTGAAATTTGGTAAGCAGATTCCTTTCATGGAATAGAGTTCCTCTAACAAAGAATTTTACGAAAATCGACTCCTAAGGAGGGTTTCGAGTAATTATGAGGAGTTATAGAAAAAATAACTGTCTTTAAATTGTTAGACCCACATATATACTTGAAATCTCTCAAGCATGTTTCTTTTGTTGAATAGAGATACACTAAGAATATATTTTACGGAAATTGACTCCTGGGGGTTACTGGGGCGTATTCACATAAAAAAAATTCCGTTTTCGAACTACTAGGACTATAATAATGATATTTGGTTTGTGTGTTTCTTTTGTTGAATTGAAATCCGCTAAGAACGGTTCTTTTGGAATTCGACTCACAACGGGGTATTGATAATAAAAATTCCGTTTTTGCTCTATTAGACTTAGACTTGAAACTTGGCACGCATGTTTATTTTGCAGAGCACAGATCCACTGAAAATTCGAATCCACTTGGTTATTGGGTAACGAAAGTGTAAAAAATATTCTACTTTAATTTTAGGGATTATTAGAAATTATTAATTAAAAGTTCTGTCCTTTTTATATCAATAGGCAAGAGTTACAGGTATAAGTATCTTTTTCAATTCAGTCAAATTCTCAATGCTAGGACGAAGATATCAATAATTTATGTAATAAACGGTATATTTTTACACAACATCATGATATATCATGATATCCAGCGAAGTGTGTGGGTAATGGTTAGTAAATATATAATAATGCATAATTATTTAAACTTTGCCGTTTATAGAAAAAGATGGAAATAAACAAATTCACCGGTGAATGAACTCGAAAAAGAGAATGACTTAACGCCCGTAAACAAAAAAGTCGTAGAAGAAAGCGTAGTACATCCGAACAATTGTGGATTCTCTTCTCCAAAATAAATTTTAGAAGTTTTCACTTCTATTGTGTGGTCATAAAAGCACACACACAATTTTTTTCTCATGTGAAATATATTTTGAGTCTACAAATTTGTTTAACAACTTAACATTCAGAATCAAGAGTTAAATGAAAGTCGCAAATTATATCTCAGATATTCCGAATCGTAGTAAAATGCGGGGATAAGGTTCGCATTAAAATTTTAACTTTTTATTTCACGATAATGCAGGAATGCTTGTAATTAATATTTATTTCACATTTTAATAAATATTCTTAAAATATACATAATATATGTACAATATATGCACTATTTCAATTTTTTATTTGTTGAAAGAATAATTATATTTTACTTTGTTTATTTTTGTGCTAATAAATAGCTTTAAGAGATGCATAGTTAATATACAACAAAATTTTAAAAACCTGTATTGTTGACCTCTATTCAATACAATCTCTGACAATCATGTTCGGTGAATGAAGCCAGTACGGCCGATCTGGCAACACTGGAGAAATAAAACGATGCAAATGCGTAGGGGCAAGTGTTGACCATCTTCCACCACCGTTATTCAGATGAGGAATTAAGCGTGTTCGTGTAGATTTGGTTTTACAAAGAATTACTTTGTTTTGAGTAGTTGGTTTTAACTGACAAGGGAGGGCACGACTAAAATTCATTTGGGATCGAGACTTGGTGTAATAGTAGTACTCTTTAGGGTGTTCACCCCTCAATGTAATTCCGTCAACGAATGGCCAGTCAATTCGGAGAAATCAGCACTGAAATTCATGCTTAGCTTTTATACAATTAAATTTTACATTTTCCGCAACGAGTTCGTAGCTTGATTGTTAAATCGTCTGTACTTTCTATACTGGAGGTTAGGGTTCAGATCCCACGCGATCAACTTTTTCCCTCATTCATTTAATTATTTTTTTTTTAAATTAAAATAAATTTATTTTATGAAAGGTGTATTAAATATTAAATGATATTTTTACTATTATTTTGTATTTTATAAAATAAAAAATTACTTTGATTATATAAATAATTATATTAAATATTATAAATATTTTTATTAAATAAATAATATTTATAATAAAATATATAATAAATGATAAAAATGATATTTTACAAAAAATTAGTTGCGAATAGTTTTGCTCGTAGGAAAAATACAATATATAGAAATAAAATATTATATGTAATATAAAATAATTTTATAAAATATATTATTATTATGAAACCAATTATTTTATAATTAATATAATAAAAAATATGTCTTTTTTTATACATATTTGGTAATTAATTATTTTACAATTTTATAAAATATTTAATAAGTTATTTTTCAAATAAATTTATTTAATTTCAAAAGTTTATTTAATAGTTTTTATTAATTTAATTGGTTAATTACTATAATAAATTAATAATAATTTCAATAATAAATTAATAATAATTTCAATAATAGAATTATGTAATTTCAATAATAAATCATAATTTTAATAATAAATTAATAGTATTTCTTATACTTATGTAAGCAACAAATTCGTGAAGTATAATAATAGCGTTAATTAATTAATTAATACTTATAAATAGTAATTGGCTCAGTTTAAAAAATGTATTAATTTACTAGAACATTAAATAGCAATTTTCATTAATAATTATTTTAAATATTTTTATTTAATTACTATTTTTCCAATAATTTTCTAATTAATAATAATTTTAATATTTTATTGTAATAATTTTTTAATATTTTTTACCAGTAAAAATTTAAGTTTAATATTTTAAGTTTTTTTTTTTATTTTATAAATACAAAATAATTACAAAATTTCATTTAATATTTAATAAACCTTTCATAAATAAATTTATTTAATTTAAAAGAATAATTAAATAGATTGAGAAGAAAAAAGGACTAAGTCAAGTGAGATGAACCCTAACCGCCGGCAGACGATTTACCAATCAAGCTACATAACAAAGAACTCATTTGCGGAAAAGGCAAAATTTAATTGTATAAAAAGCTAAGCGCATGAATTTCGAAGGCTGATTTCTCCGAATTGACTTTAGCCATTCGACACGATTACATTGAGGGTGAACACTAAAAAGTACTACTATTATACCAAGTCTCGATCCCAAATGAATTTCATGGCGTGCCCTCCCCTTGTGAGAACAGGAAAATGAATGAACAACAAAACATCAATTTAGTTTTAAGCTTGGCAAGACATCGACAGAAACTTATTCGATGCTGGTACGTGTTTATGAAGATCGAGCACTGTCCATGAAGTGTGTGTACCAATGGTTGACCCGTTTTCGAGAAGGACAGGAAAGTGTTTCTGACCAACTGTGGCAGACATTTCAAACGACGGAAGCATTGAAAAGTAAGTAAATTAATCACGAAAGATCATAATGGAATTTAACAGTGCACCAATGGAAGCAGACGATAGGTACTGCAAGAATACATTGAAGTTTTGACCCGTTTCATGAAACGTCTAAGCAGGGTAGGACCTCAGTATGTACAAGGTTCATAGTTTTTTTGTTCACGACAGTGCTCGTCCTCACACAGCCAATATCGCCAAACAGTTCTGGCAAAAGAAAGGGGGTGCAAATTCAGACATCCATTCGTAATGGATCTCTAGATCTCAACCCTTCAGACTTCTTCCTATTCCCATGACTCAAACTCGCTTTAAAAACAAGTAATATAAAAAATGGTTTTTAAGTCAATTCCTACTTAGATCAACAACGAAAAATTTTATTTTAGCTACTTCTTATTAAATAGTTACAATTAATATAAAAATGTATATACATAGGACAGAATCACAACATTAAGTGGTAATTAGTTTTAATTATCATTAAAAGTATCGTATTGTCCTTAATTTCAGTCCAACTGAATGGTTTTAACACGTGAGAAAAGCCTTTTCAATTTTTGACACAAGTCATAAAGGGGTCGCCAACATTGGCTTGTATTTGTAATTCTTTGAATAATTAGTTTAATCAATTAATTTTTATTAATTATAATTCAAGCCCTTGTGTCATCCAAAATGATCCACTGTATATAAAATTTCTACTGCTCAATTCAGCGCCTTAAAATGTATTTTATTAACGATTAAAATTCACAAGATAAATAAATAAATACACAAATATATAAATAAATAAATATATATATACCGTGCGAGCTAATGGTAGGAATTAAAAGAAAAGAAGATTTAACGATATTCCGAGCATCCAACGAAACATGACGAGGGCTTTTGAACTCCATCCCCAAAAATAAGACTACTTACAAGTTAGGTCATATATATAGCGAATCTCAGCGCGGAGATATTTATGGGAACTAGCTAAGTATACTTGTTCCTTCGCACGGTGAATTTAAAAAATTAAACAATACAGACTGAAGGATAAGAAGTTTTAATGAGTTAATTTTACGTGAATTGTAAAATTAAACAACAACAAAAAGCTTTTGCATGTCTCAGCTGAACAAAAAAACCAGGTTCAACTAAATTTTTAAGTCTTTAGATATAATAGCTGAATTTATTATTATTATCATTATTTATGACGCCCGTAACTTTTCTTGTGGGTCGATTTTTTTGAAAACACCTACATAACCTTAAAAGTAACACATTATTACAAATTTTTAGTATAATAAACGCTTAAAATAGTGGAATCCTAATTTTTCCCTAAAATAAAAGTAGCGTAAGTTACTCACTTACATAACATTAGCTATCTTGGTAAACGTTCCATCCAAAATTAGTTCCAATAGATTTCGAGATTAGCTGGGTTTCGACAGACAGACCAGAGAGAACAGACGAACAAAATTTTAAAAAACTGATTTTTTCATATAAGTACCGTATATACTTTTAAATGCATTTAGTATAAAACTGTTAATTTCAAATTACGAACAGACACTTCATTTTTATTTATATGTATAAATGACTATTTCGAAGGACAGTAAGGTAACTTTCGTTAATATTTTATCTACGTTAATGTTACAGGACTATTCACCGACTTTATAGTCAGAGGTTGTATTTCTTAATGCGTGGCACACACACGGAATTATATTGGTATATTGGTTTGGCACACCGAAATATTAATAAAAATTAATATTTCGGAATTGCGATTTTTTTTATTTTATCCGCAACTTTTTCTTAATGAATTGACGTAATTAATTTTTAAAATAATTATAACTATTATTTTAAAATTAATAATCAAAACTTTATACTAAAATTACGCCACAAAAGTCTTCGTACATAACAAAATCTCCAGCGTAGCTAAGTTATTGTATTTTGCTGCCTTGTTTAAGGCTTATAGGATATCCTTTAGTGTCCACAACATTTTTTAAATGTCTTGGTATATAGATTTAATCAGTTTTTGTAATTTCTGCATCAATTTTTCTCGCCTTTAGATTATTGTTTTCGCTGTTATACTGACCCCATAGCACGGCATGCTTTCTTTTTCCATTTTTAATCAAATTCTCACCAAATATGTTCTGCAGGCTAAAATAAGAATTGATTGAGGAAGGTGTTCCCGGCACGGGGACAGTTGTCAAACTATAGTAGCCTACATGAGAGCAGTGCTCTAGGCATCATTATCTGCCAAAACCGAGTATTCAGTACTTGTATACACAAATTTTGAATGAGATAATTTAAGTACCTGTTTAAAAATATTTAAAATGGAAAAGCAGGTTACGGCTTATTAATAAAAAATACCAAATTACTAATCACGAAGCCGTTTACGGAACGCTTGCATTTCCATAGTTCACTGAGGCACAAATATATTCTTGGGATTACCGAAATTACCAAAGACAGCAAATTGATTGAGATTGGCAGAAAATTCAACATTTTAGGGTTGTGGAAAAACAAGTTTGTAAAAAGGAAAAACTAAAGAAATTTAATCTCATTGGTAAAGCAGCAGAATAAGAGCCTCACCTTCATGCTGGCGGTAAGTATTCTTGCGAGAATATAAACCAGTGAAGTACGATAATATTGGCGAATCCGCCGCTCTATTTAAATATTTTAAAGAAAGAAATTTTTATAATCCGCTAATTTGGAATATTGAGCTACTTCGGCAGCGCCAATGACGCCAAGCGCACTCTCAATATGAGCCGTTAGTGTCTTATGGTTGTCTCAATTCTCCTCCAATCACTGACTGCAGCCCTGTGGGAACATATCTGGTGAGATTTGATTTAAAGAAAAGAAAACGCCGGTACCGCCAGTACGCCAATGGCGAAATAAAAGCAATAGAATGCAGAAGCATGGTGAGAGAAAATCGATGCAGAAATTAAAAAACGTTAATCCGCACCCAAGACGTTTAAAAGGCCGTTTGGACAAAAATATGCCATTTGAAGCACTAAATTAAGAAAAATACAATATTTAAAGCTACGTTAAGATTTTTGTTAAGTGTACGAAGACTTTTGTGGCGTAATTTTTTAGTAGCTTTTCAATTATTAATTTTTTAAAATAATAGTTATACTATTTTTAAAAAATTAATCATGTCATTCCATTAAGAAATATCATAAAATGTTATTAGTCGAAAACATTAAATTTAATAAAAAATTGCAAGTGTACGATAACTTCTGCGGTCCACTGTAGTTAATTTTCCGTTAGCTGGATACCAAACAAAAATCGCCACCTTTAAAAGTTGGCGAACTTATGTCCAAGACTAAATGCTGATGTAAAAAGAATATTTAATCCTGGTGGTTGTCATTTTTATAAAATCAGGTAGTACTCTTATGTATTATACCGTCGACCTATTTCATCAATACAAAAAACGTCTCTAAATGACTTGATATACAGCCAATAGGGCAAACCATTCCCACGAACCCGATAATAATAATGACAGCAGTTGGCGACATTTTTGTTAAATTGGTGGGGAAATTGTACAGTGGTATTATAAGTAAGTACCTATGTGATTCACACTAATTAACGGAACGTATGTGTACAAAATAATAGTGAAATAAAAAAAAAAGAATCAATTCACACAGCAGGCATGATGTTGTTTATTTTGTTTACACCATAATTCATTTAAAGAAGACTCTTAAATAGGCTTCTGCAGTTCTACTTTGGTGTTTAATATAGTAGCGCAGATCCCCACAACCAACACAACACACACACACAAAAAACACAACAAACAACACAACACACACACAAATTCGATTGTCTGGTTGTGGAATCCCATTTTTGGGTCCACAAAAGTAGCTGCATTGAACGTTATGCCATAGCCATTTAATTATTTTTACAATTAAATACATTTATTTAAAAAAGGGGCTTGTTAAATATTGTATTTAATAATAGTAACTATTTTACTTTTTCAAGTACAAAATAATTGTGTAAAATATTATTTAATATTTAATAAGCCTTTTTTAAATAAATGTATTTAATTGTAAAAATAATTAAATGAATTGAAAAAAGAAACAGCTGATCTCTCAAGCGACTCGAACTCTATACGACCGCGTTTTACGCTGGTACGTTACCGCCTAAGCCACAGAGCCGCTGGGTTTTGCTTAACTTATTTGGATATAAGCTGAGTTTAAGTTTGGAAGACTATTTTCTCCGAATTGACTGTCCGTTTGGCGCTATTACATTGAGGGTTGAACACCCAAAAGGAATATTGTCGTCTCGAAATGAGGGTTCCATGTCGTGCCCTCCCCTTCTAAGCTCTTCTTGTTATTTTCTGTAAAATTGAAATTCTTATATATATCACAGTTAAAATGTTATTCTTATAATTTACAATTTTTTTAATATTTTAAAATTTAATCTTATAACGTGTACTCAAAAATAACACCGGCGGCTAGCTCAAATAATTTTAATTGGTTATACTTTCTAATTGAGCACACAGTTACAAAACATAAAATAAAACCCAGTTAACCTTTATACAAATACTAAAGGGTTGGCAAGGGCAGACATTGCATGTCCTTTCTTCACCGAGGCAGGCTGACTCTCGCACGCCCTTCCTTCACCGAGATAGCAGTCAGACTCGTTACTTGTTCATACGGCCAGGAGAGGGCGCTCTATTACCATTCGTTATCCCTCTGGTTTCTAGGTATCGTCCTCGATGAGGAACCAACAGAGTTTCTTCCTGGGTCTTCCCTTTTTCTGAGAGGCATCACTAGTGGCTTCCTTGTTTTGCATGGACGAAGAGCAGATGAATGAAAAGGCCAAAACCTCTTTGATTTTTGAGTCGTACGTCGAGAGCGTTGAGTCACACAATATAAGGCCCATCTCTTTTGGGCATGAATTTAGATGTCTTCTTGTGGCAAGGCCAAATTTTCTTTTATCAAGAAGGTCTTTCGCTGATCTTGTTTCTCTTCAATTCTTTCACGGACTTCAGAAGAGATTCTTGCTAATCTTTTTTAAATATGGGGTAATCTCTGGGATGAAATTTTCATTATCTATGATGGCTCGAAAGTCGTTGTTACATCATTTATAGTTCTCATCTTTCGTCCAAACTGCAGATAAGCAGCAGTTTTACCGGTGGTATCACACTTGGCACTGTTTAGACAAAACGGATAGACGGCAACTTATCTTCCCATTCATCGTGTCGATTTTGAACTAAGATAGCAATTCTTGGTTTTAGGTCACGGTTTTTTCTTTCAACAGGATTTGCTTGAGGATGATAAACAGGAATAATGTCTTGATCTACGTTCGGTATGAAACAAAGGTTGTTGCATGACGGCACCCACAAACTGAGTCATGGTCGCTAATTAATCTTCTGGGTAACCGTATCGTAATATAACTTCTTCCATTAGAGTTGTAGCACATTTCTCTAGCAGTGGCTTGAAGAGCAAAAGCTCAACCATCTTGTGCAACAGTCCTCAACAATAAATATCCACTTCTTTCGGATGGACATTCAGGCAAAGGTCAAAAGAGATCAATGAAGTGTCTCAAAACGTTGAGGCTCCCACAGGTGTACGTAAGAGTCCGGAAGGCTTTTGGTTGGATGGTTTTAGCGATTGCATTCTGTGCAATTCTTTACATAATCAGTGATGTAGAACGCATACCTATCCAATAATACCGTTTGGAGATTCTTTCAAGCGTTTCCATCAGCTCCACTGTGACCTGCGTTCGGGGGCATCATGGTGAATTTTAAAATGTCTTGTCTTTCGTGGTGGCACAACTAATTGGGCATCTTCACTTTCAGAGTAGGGGAGTAACGGAATAAGAGATTCCTTGATTCATGTAGAGGGTATCCTCTTTTCTAACCAGTTGGCAAAATTTACACCCTTTTTCATTGTTTTCAAAACATTCAATTATTTTTCTTCAACTCGTCATCCTTCAATTTCTTGGCGAACTTCTTTGGGTGAGCGTGTGGGAAAAATCAACGAAAACAGCAAGAATATCACAGTCTGCTTTTTCTTTGCTCTGATGTGGGTCTGGAGCAATAAGTCCACCAATATAGTTCGATCTTCCGGGAATGTAATCGATTGTTAGATTATAAGATTGGATCTGTAGTGCCCATCTTACACCAGAGTGCTTCCCATAGCGGGAGATTTCAAAGATAATAACCATTTTAAGGCTGGTGGTCAGAGGAGAGTCTAATAGTTTACATTCCTTCAACGTAACCTCTAAATTTTTCAGCGCCCACACAACTGCAAGGCTTCTCTTTCTGTGGTAGAATTTCGCTCCGGGACGAAAGTAGTCGGCTTGCGTATTCTATTGCCAGGTGTTACTCATTTTTCTCCTTGGGTAAAACTGCTTCGAGGGAGCCACGCTACTGGCGTATTCGGATGGCAAACGGCGGTACCGTCAACAGCTTAAGGACAGGAGGGAGACGCTGGATTTTGATTTTAGATCTCTGAAAGCTTCTTCTTGTTCAGGCCCCACTTCCACATTACTGCATTTTTCCTTAGTTAGAAGTCTGTTGAGTGGTTTTGTTGAGAAAAGTTTGGAATGTATCGCCGATACCAGGAACAGGTTTGTACAAAGTTTGCACTTGTTTAATAGGTTGGGGACGTCATATCTGCAATAGCAGCGGTCTTTGTGGATCAACTGCAAAGTGCCTTCCTTGGTAACGCGTAATGTCCTAAGTATTTCACCTTTTACAACAAGTTGCACTTCTCTCTATTTGCATTTAATTTAAACAATGAGAAGAGTCGTTTAAAAAACTTGCTCTAGGTCAGAAGATGTTCTGGAAAGTTGGAACAATATTATGATATCATCTAGATATGACAGTGCTGAGTACATTGTTTAATCCTAGACGGAACTTGTCTATATTGCTGGAAGGTTGCTGGTGCATTTCGTAATCAAATGGCATACAGAGTGAACTTATAAATACCAAAAGGCATGTGAAAGCAGTTTTATCTTGATCCTCTGCCGCCGCACTGGTGGTACATCTGAACGCAAGTCAATAGTCGACATATAAGGTGTTGACTTAGCTTCGTTAAGCAAGTCTCATCCACATACGAGGCAAAAGGATATCTGGGACGGTTTGAGCGTTCCAGCTTCCGGTAGTCTATGCAGAGACGCATGCTGCCATTTGAGACAGAATCAGAAACAACGGGAGAGCGTACGGAGACTCACATTCTACTATGATGCCTTGCTGTAGCAGGGGAAATCTAGCTCTTTTTCTTCAGCTCTTTCCTGGCGGAGTTCATTTGGTAGGGAGGCACTGAAATTTGGTGGATTGTTTTTCAGTGTTGATGCTATGTTCGATAAATGGGTAGCTTCTCCCCTACTTCGAAGATAGGTGATGATTTTAAGTAAAAGCTGTCCAGTTCCGCACGCTGAGAACCAAGGAGTTCTTGTCCCTTCATCTTCCCGTAGTTGACAGTTATTTATCGCCACAGGCCGTACATTAATAGAAGTACTCTGATAAGGCGTCATGGGGGTGTACGATTTTTCGGGAATCGTCACAAAAAGAATCCAACAGTTCTTTCGGAAATTCAGTACTATCCCAGCATTCTCAAAGAAAGTCAACTCCCAGTAGAGTGGGTTGTTTTGGCATCGAGCAATATATTATAAAAGGGGGTTTTAAACTTTCTGCCTTCCAGTAGGATGGTTTGAAAGGTACGTAGAACTTCTTTCTGGGTAAAGAGTCCATCAGCAAAGGATAGAGATATGGACGTCTTCTCAAAAGCAGCTCCTTGTTGGAGAAAGATAGTTTAAAGAGTTGCTCCTGCAATCGAATGACTTGCACCAGTATCCCATAAAATGCAGTTCCTGAAACTCGTTTTATGCTGATTCTGAGTACAGCATTTCTGTTCGAGAGAGTCTGTTAGCTTTCAGAAGTCCAAAATGAGCTGGATCACCCTTTGAAGGATTGCAATCAGGGCATTTTGACTTGATGTAGCCGGGCTTTCCACATCCATAACAGGACAGAGGATTTCGGCTTTCAAATTGCGAATGTCCTCTAAGTAATGATTTTTCTTAGTTCTTCCTTTTGCCTTATCCACCGTTCTTGTACCGATTTGCTTATTTATTTTTGAGGGAAAAAGTTCTTCCCTACGTCTGGTAAAACTTTTGTAGTTCGACGTCTTACCTCGAGCAATTTCATAATCGTCTAATTTTGTACCTTTCAGAGGAGCTTTTAATATTTCCCAGATATCCCACGAAGTGTTCTTTTTAACTTCCTTCGAAACTCTTTTCTTAAGCTGATCGGTAGAACCAAATCATAAGGGTTAAAGTCTTTCACTTCTAGGCTATGTATACATCCTTCCAAATAATAATTATTTAGCTCGTACGCAGTTCTTCCACAAAGCGTCGGGTTGTTTTTGATGAGTACTGAACTTCATTCCCGGAAACGATTCAGCACTCAACGAGATCGTTGAATTAGTACTTGCTTAATGTGCTGGTAATTTTTAATTTGTCTTTGGGTTCACACCAAGATAATATGAGAAATGTCGATAGGTAACATAGGTAGAAGGTGTGTTACATAATCGACTTCACCCATGTTAACTTGCTCACACTGCCTTTCAAATATTTAAGATAGGTGGAAATATTGAATTTTCCACAAATCTGATTTATGAGTGTTGGATATTTATTTTTCTCTGTGGCAGCAGCACTAGTGTTAGTTAGTAGCAGTCATGTAATTTCATACGTTCTAGTTCTAAAATCCAGTCCCCTCTTGTTTTCGTTTGTAATCATTTTCCTCTCCTTTTCGTCACGCGTTCGGCCTGAATCCTAGTTTCAATAATTGTTTCTAAAAGGGTTTTAGTAAACTGTTCATACTTGATCTTTCGAAGTTGGGATTAAATTTTTAAGTCTATTACTCTCATCATTTCTCCTATTTCGAGGCTGGCCTAATTCTGTAGCTAGTGTTTTTAAGTCATCTTTGCGCCTTTAGCAAGATACATACATTGTTTTAACTTTAGAAAAAGTCCAATAATAAAGTCCGACAGCCACAAATTAAATGCAGTTAATTTAATTTTAAAATAGTTACCCTTTATAATTGAGCATTAACTAGTCATTAGAAGAACAAGAATTGGATATTCACTTTTCCAATACTATTCAAAAAGTAAACACCACAAATGTCTTACAGGAAACAAAATCTTAAGTTTGAAAGCAAAATGAAAATTCAAGTAAAAAGAAATTCTGATGAACTTAGTCAAAACAACATAAAAATTAATCCTTTTGAAGGAATAAAAATACTGCTTAAAAAATAGTAGATATTTTGCAGAGGCAAAAATCTTAATAACTTTGAAAATAAAAAATAATTCACATATAAAAAGTATGATGAAATTCAAAATCGAAACAAAACCTATGAATGAATCTTTTGAAGGAATAAAAGTACTTTTCTATAATACTTTTTTTTTTAACAAAAACATAATAACAAGTTCTTTCTTTTAAATTCACAAAATCTAATATGTGATCAAAATTCTTGTATAGTTAGAAATAAAACACAGTAAAAACAACACTTAAATTCAATAAGAAAAAGGTACTAAACAGGAAATATCAATCTCGGTGATGACACTCTTGCGTCATAAGTGAATTAATGAGTCAGCAGAAAAGAGTGAAAAATATCCATGATTATAAATTTTACAGAACAAACAGTGAGGTGCTGTATTCTGAGTTCCAAGTAAAATGAACAAGAAAAAAAAAGAACATATGATTTTCACCAGGCAAGGGGGTGAGACAGAGAAAATCGGGAGGAGAAAACCCTTAGTAACAAAACCGAATAGTTTTAAAGAAAACAGGCAGTGAAAACTCAAGATCAGAAGTGGGGTAAAAATTCCCCAAACAAAATTTACACTAATAGTCATAAATCACAGGCAAGGGGAGAAAAAATTGAACAAAGTAGAAAGAGTTTTCTTACTAGAGAAAGGAATTACTCAAATAAAATAGACTATTAAATTATTATGGATTTATTATATATATGTGCCATAAAATACAAATACACAAAGTAAATTCAACAAAAGAGTCAAAAGAATGAATAAGAGAAAACAAAACGAAAGAAACATCTGACGATCCATTGAAAGCAGATACAATCAAAATTTTCTAATTTCCCAGTAGGGAAATAAACAATCCAACTTCGTAGCTGGCAGCTACAACTTCAGAAAAAATACTTTTAGAAATTCTTTATGAACTAGCAGTTCAGAATATTGAGGATAATTTCGTTAGACTAGCTGGACTATTAACTGACTATTCGGTCACTTCAGCAGGTGCCATTTTATAACGTGTACTCAAAAAATAACACCGGCGGCTAAGCTCAAATAATTTTAATTGGTTATACTTTCTAATTGAGCACCTGATTACATTACATAAAATAAAACCAGTTAACATTTGCTCCTACTAAGGGGTTGGCGAGGGCGAACGTTGTATGTCCTTTCTTCACCGGGGAGGCAGGCTGACTCATACGTCCTTCCTTCACCGGGATAGCAGTCAGACTCGTTACTTGTTCATACGGCCAGGAGAGGGCGCTCTATTACCATTCGTTACAATCTTCAGTATTTTAACCCTTTAAAGTTCACTACATATTCCCTTTGAAAAATTAACAAAATAATTTCAAAAATGACTATTAAACATCAAGGTGATCCCAAATACACAAGGAAAAAAAATTTAGCATTTTTCAATTTCGAGAAATTTATGGTTTAACTGGAAACCAGTGAACAGTAACAATTCTTTTTTCTTAATCAAAATGACCAATCCAAAAAATTATTCAGAATAAAAATCTCATATTTTATGTCTATAAAACTTTTATATTTTAACGAAATTAATTAAGGAAAAATAATTTTAAAAGTTTTTAATTATTTTTTTAAAAAATTTTCTGCACTTTTAAAATTTTTAATACAAATTTGTACATAAAACTACATATAATTTTACTTACATTGCCAAATAATTTTATATTTTTCTTAATAAAAAATTTGCTATTACATATAATTTTCCATCCACTTAACTATAAGGAAGAATATTTGAAATTTATTATGTACACACAGAGGGTCAGGCGGGCATATGCAGCATGTGCAGCTCCACAGAGTGGCAGAATTTTATAGAGTGTGTTTAAGTATATTTAAATATAAACTTTTCTCATTATAATTTTAAAGTAAATAAATATATTGCTAAACTTGCAATAAGCAAATAGTGCTTCAGAAAGTCAGTTTCTGAGAGAATTTTTGCTTTAGAACAGGCGCCAAGAGACTTGCAATACCGTCTCTTACTGGAGTTTAGTTTCGCAGTGAAACCATAAATTTTAGTTTCATTTTTCTACTCTTCTGTTTACTTATTAAAGTGATTGAAAGTTGTAATAAATAAACAGAAAGATTCATAGTAAGATTACGTGTTATGATTTAAAAAAACTATTTTTAAATATTTTTAGAGGTAATGGAATTTACTTAAGTTAAAGTGATGTCGACATTTTTTTATTTAGGTCACAATCATTAAATATACGTTGTACTGCCTTTATTGCTAGGAAAAAGAACACAAATTCCAAAACAGCCCTTATTGAGATAAAAAATTTTCTTTAATTTGATTTTTTAAAAAATGTTTAATGTGTGGTTTCGGAGTGAAACCAATGAACGTCAAAGGGTTAAGAGTATATTATGGATGAGTTATTTTTTGAAGTTATATACTTCTTTTGGGGCGTTAAGAGAAATAGGATGAGGGTAAATTTACAATGCACGCGCACACTAAGATGTGCTCAAAAACCGTCACGGATCAAAATTTGCTGAAAATACAGAACGGGACAAATTTCCGGCCTTCGAAATTCTAGAAAAATATTTCTTCACTTCCTAGAAGGGGCCCCCAGGTTTAAACCCGGGATCCCTTTCGACTGCTGTCGAATGCTCTACCACTGAGCTATGCCCCGCGTCAGCAACCCTTGTTTTGTGTTCCGTGAACGGATACGAAAATGCTTTGTCTAGAAATATCAGAACGGGACGATCATTCCCATCTTCGACCCTCCCCATATTATTGGTCCCATTTCCCTGTAGGGGGTTTAAATTATTTAAATCGTGATTATCTAGGGTTTGGCTGGTGATTGACTGAAGGTTAGTATCGTTTAACCTGCCGTGACCGCCCTACGTCCTGATCCAGCGCCCGGTTTTTGAAGATTTCAATCTGACGCCAAAAATATAAATTGGTCCTCATGTACTCATAAACTTTTAAATCATTATTTTTGGGCGCCATTGACCGAAATATTCCACCGCCGTAACCCCTTTTAGTCAAACCCCTTCCCCAACATTTGTGAAATTTAAATTTTTTGCGAAATAACCCAGTTTGGACCCCTCACTTTTAAAATTAGAAAACCAGAAAAATCCACCCAAAAATTTATAGATTTCCTAATCTTTGTTTTTTAATTCCTAACCCCCTTGTTACTCCTCAAATTTAAAATTTTTTAAAATTTTGTTAAACTTTTTTTTCAAATTCCCCAATTCTTAATAAAATATTTCTTTTCAAACCCAATCGTTAATAAAATTTTTTTAAACTTCAATAATTTTGAAATTGATGGTATACATTTTTTCAAAATATTAATTCATTAATTAAATTTAATTTAATTTTTTACTGATTTTTGAAGCCAACTTAAATTCATCTCCATTGTTGCACAATGTAACTGTTAAAACAATGACAAAAGTTGGCGTTGAAAACCGATTTTTCAGCCAAATTAGCCAAACCAGGTATGCATTGTTACAACAATGCAGACAAATCATGCTCTTTTTTCAATTCCTACTATTTTTGTTCACTCTCTTACTATATAATATATATATATATATAATCTTTTGAATTTTCATTCGTAATAAAATACTCTCTATTCATCCATTCGAAGTAGGAATTGACTTAAAATTTTTTTTATATTACTTGTTTCTCTATAATGGGCTAAATTCATGTGACGTCATAGTCACATGATAATGACTACCTCGTGTCGCTATCCAATCAGTTCAAAAAACCCTCTGACGTCGTAATCACGCGATAAAAGCAGTCATGTTTCTAGCTAATCAGTTCATGCGCTTCATTGTTGCCAAATTTTACACTCTGCAGAAACTTTCTCTTAAAAAGTACATACTTGTCAACAGTAATAAAGCAAATAATATACGAAATGCATTTTATCTAAAATACAAGCAAAAAAAATAAGATTTTTTTTTTTAAATTTTAAAATCTTTTTGAAGGATTTTTTTTTTCATGACATTTGAACATCTTTACCCAATTATATAAAATTTGAAGTTTTACGAATAACAACAAGTATAATGGACTAAATTCATGTGACGTCGTTTTAGTCACATGATAACGGCAGTCACGTGTTTTCAGCCAAGTAGTTCATGTGTTTCAATGTTGCCAACTTTTGCTTTTTGCAGAAACTTTCTTTTAAATAGTAAATATTTGTCAACGATATAATAATGCACATAGTTGAACAAAGTGCACTTTATTTAAAAGTATTCGTATAATGTAAAGTTTTTAAAAAAAAAAATTTGAAGAATATTAACACGTGAACTCTTTACCCAATCATCAAATTTTAAATGTTATCCAAACTTTACAAGTTGAATAATTAGTATGTCAATTTTTAATCAATGGGAAACACGTGATCGCCGTTATCATGTAACCAATCATGAATTTAGTCCATTAGTTTAATGTCTATTTTGAATTCAATGGAGAACGTGCTTTTCTTTATCATGTGACAGTCACGAATTGAGACCATTGCATGGCTAGAGGTTGCGCAAATGCACATTAATCGCCAAATGATCTCGTAAAATTCCTGTAAATATAAAAATATCTACAGTCATTAATTTCCTTATACATGAAAAATATTAATGTATTATATTTTATCTCTTTCGTAGCAACGTGTCGATATTTTTGCAGATGGATTCAGAAATCAATGTCAGTCAATTTGTTGCTGCTGAAGAATGTTGTATATTGAATCATAATAAGGCCCTGGACATTGATTCTCGTCCGATCTATCCAAGACTTACTAAAATAATATGCACTATTGGTTGGTGTCTCCAATTTTTACTCAAACTGTTATAATTACGTAAACAAGGTGTAGCTACTTGTATTTTTATATTTTTTAATTAATTCAATATTTGAATGTTGTTAATTCTTTTCATTCTCAAGGAAGGGATTAAAAATAGGGACTCTATTAATAGAGTAAATACTTAATTTTTTTTTATCAGTAAAATTTTTAAAGTCAAGCAACTACCACTTATTAAAAAAATACATGAGGAATATACTAAGATTTACCGATTTTCATAAAAATTAATCTTAAGACCTTGTAAAAATCTCCTGTCAAATTTTAAACATCACCATGAAAATTCATCCCCGTAATGCTTTTTTATAAAATAATATGTGTTCGATATCTGTACCCGAATCGAGATTGATTTTAATCACATATCCATTAACTTTATTCTCACACGTATTAACTTGTATTTTTTAGAGTTGCTAATTTTGAGTCGGTAAATAAATATAATTAATAATCACTCACACTTTGCGCATCAAGAAATTGACTTTGAAAAAAACACAACAAACACTTAGACAAAACTTTGCTAAACAATTTTGTAAAACTCTCTAATGGTTACTTTTGAGTACTAATACTTCTTATGTTGGTTAACTAGGAGCTGGTGAGGTCTCATGCCGAGCTACCTTTCTCCGGTTGCCTGGTAGTTGCGGATGTGGTATTTGCGGACACATAA
Organism: Trichonephila inaurata madagascariensis; assembly: GCA_019973955.1. Taxonomy (NCBI): domain Eukaryota; kingdom Metazoa; phylum Arthropoda; class Arachnida; order Araneae; family Nephilidae; genus Trichonephila; species Trichonephila inaurata. Next base: position 31,327 of record BMAV01001030.1, read on the forward strand.
CATTTCGTGGTTTGAGCGGACACATTTTTTCCCTCATCTTAGAACAGATAAAGGGTGCTGATAAATAAGGAAATAAATACTTTTAAAAATCACAAATATAATTCGAAACATCGAACAATTTAGAAAAATGTCTAAAATCTTTTTTTGTAACCAGGCGAGACTAAATCCAATGGTAAATGGCATTTATGCCTTTATAATAAAGGTTTTAGTTAGTATTTATTTACTTGTATTTATTTTCTTTTATTTGCTTGTATCTGTTTTATTTATTTTATTTCTAGTACTTATCTTTACTTACATTAAGGAAACTAATTAATTTTGTGGTAATTGCACCTGTTCTAATATAATAAATATTAGAACAGGTGCAATTACCATAAAATTATTTAGAGGGTAATTAATTAACAGGTAATTGCACCTGTTCTATATTAAATACAAATCCCTGAAATTTGTCCATACCCTTCATTATACTGTTATTTACTATTAATTTTCAAATACTTCTCTGGAAGTTTTTATTTTTATAACATTTCGCTTTGTTTAAAATGCATTCACACTATAATATCTTAACAATTCAATATTGAAATTCGATAAACTTCGATAAAAAATGTTATCCCCTGTGAAAGAGATTTGCCACTTAAAATACTGTTTTAAATTATATTTGGGATTTTTAAAAGTATTTATTTCCTTCCTTTATCTATTCTAAGATGGGGGGAAAATTTGTCCGCTCAAACCACGAAATGTTATGTGTCCGCAACAACCACCCCACCCTTTCTCCGACCCTCAGGGGGCGTGGCGGTCTTATCACTCACAAGAAGGCTGCAAAAGACGCATTGTGATGCTTTTTATCTGGATCCTTGGGCGGTCATCGTACGTGCGAGAGCGTACAAACATAAACGGAAGCTAGTCTGAGAATCAGTCTGATAGTTAGTCTGAGAGAGTTGGAGTCAGATTGTTGGAGTGTGTGAATTTCTCCTTTTCGTGTTTCGTTAAAGGCGGAATATCTCACGTCTTCCAAAGAGACACGTGATGCAGAATCATTTCTGTTTAGATGTAGCCGGGGTTACCATTCGGCCATTGATCCTTGTTACCCCTCGTGGGTTGGACTTTGAAGCCGAAGATTGGCGTGGGAACCACGCCGATCACTTCTCTATCCTCTAGATCAAAGGGAAGTCAAAAGTTGGCTTGCCCCAGAACTTAAGGGTCGGTATTATCCTGTCTTGGGTACTTTTTCACGTGAAACTACGTGACCGTTGGAAAGTCATTAGTGCCCTAACAGGAAATTGGTCCTTTGGTGGAAAACTCTGCAACTTTATTTTTATTTGCAACGCTATGATAAAATGGACGGTAGATCGAAATTTGACATCAAACCAAATTATGACGCTATAAAGCTTCTTATAAAGACATTATAAAAAGATTTGATTGAAGATTTGAAGAAAGATTACGTTGTGTGTTTGTACTTTTTATTGATAAGGTGTACGTCAATTATACCATATTTGTAAATCCCCCAACACATAATTATGTAGTAAATACACAAAGACATCGCAAAACTGCAGAAAATTGAACTTTCATTTTTAGTCTTAAAAATAGAGTGTATATTTTTCTGATTCCAAAAATATATAGCATATATATGGGTTTTTTTTTAATGAAATAATCTCTAACTATGAAAAATAAAATCGAAAAAAAAAAAAAAAAAAAATTTAAGAAAATGACAACATCAACTTAAAAACGGAGAAGTACTTTTGTGATTGATGTATGTAAATCATAATTTATTTTTATCAGTTGAAAAAAAACCACGGTACCTTTTAGCCACGTTTATTCTTATTGAAATACACTAAGTTGTTTTCTCTACAATGATGCAGTGCTTATGAGAAAAAGAATTTTACAGGGAAAGTTTGCTTCTCAGCATAAACTTGAATAAGACTATGGCAACCCCAGATGGTGGGATCAGGGTAACCAGATTGGTGGCTTTTTCGCTCTTGGTGACAGATCTGGTGAAAATTTATATTGCCGAGGAACTTTCGAGAAGTCACCGACATCAACCCTTTTGGAAATTTCCATGAGCTATGTAAAAACCGGTGGAGTTCAGAAGTGAGTCAGTCGAGTACAGAATCTACTTGTGCGTTGACTGGGATAAGTCAGAGAGAGTTCCTGCTAGTGGAAATGTTCTAGAAAGCAGTTTCTGGAGCACAATAAAGCTTGTTTATAACAAGTGTGTTTTTCATTACTGTAAGTAATCTGTTGTAATGTTTCTTCGAGTACATATGTCTATTAGTCTTCATGTAGTCATTGGCTCATCCTTGTCCATTAATAAATTTTTTATTGTCAAATTAATTGGAGTTTTCGGCTGGTTTTCTCGCACGCAAATTTGCAACTGCATTTTGTCTTTCTAAACTGTGTGACAGGATTGTTTACTTTATGTTTTAATCTGTCGCAATGTCTTGAAACACAAGCTAATATTCTAATGTATTTTGTACTATATAGATACTTCTTTTTTGCATTTGCTTTCGCAAGAAATACCTTATAGTGATCATATTTGATTGATATTCATACAAGTTCAAAACTATTTAAGGTATCCGATTACCCTAAAATCATGATTTTTTTTTCAAAAATTGATAAATTTTTTCATGATTTTATGTTATAGGCCATCTTTTTAACTTAATAAAAATACTAAGTTTTTTATTTTCCATTCCCTAGAACAAAAACTACAAGTGTTTTAGTAAAAGCAGATGCCATAACTTTACACAGGATGCCAAAATTTAAAATGTGTTTTACTCGAAATGTGTTGTTTTTTCTTTTTTCGAAAAGCACAAACGGGGACAGCGATTGCTCAAAAAGTTTTGAAAATAGTTTGCTGAATTTTTTTGTGTATGTTCTGTATAACAATAGAAGTGTTTTGACCTTCAGATTTATCAATCACAAGATATTTTACAATCCTTTATGTGAATATAATCACTGTTTTTCTTAAGCAGCTTCATATAATCACTAAGATAAAGTGCTCTAGTTTTTGTAAAAATTGAAATTTCTCTTATCCTGAGGGTCATTTCAAACATGAATAACAAAGTAACACATCAAAATTGAAAAGTTTAGAATTCGTTCGTAAAATTTTTGCACAGAGTGGGCGGGCCCGTTTACGTAATTTTCTGTACGTTTTTACCAGTTTTATGCCATTTTAATAATAATAATTTTTTTTTTTCAGTTTTAGGATTTTTTCCTTAAAATATACTAAATACCGTAAAATCCGGCGTATAACGGCCCAAAAACAAAAAATAAGATCGAAAATTGAGGGGTGGTTATAGCCGGGGATAAAAACGATAATTTTAAAATAACAAAAGAATGAGCATAAAAAAAAAATTTAAAACTTTTACATAGATCGAAATGCTGTTTATTTAAAAATAATGACTTGCCTTATGAGGGTAAAAAAAGTTTTAGTTCTAAAAATATACTATTTTTAAAAAATCTTGGGGAGTACCCCGAATAAAAGACTGCAAAACATAAAAGCAATGTATACAAAATTTCAAATTTCTTCGTAAAAAAGGGGGGTGCGCGTTATACTAAATACCTAAAATTAAAAAAAACAGCTTGAAAGTATAGGTGCGGTTATCACCGGATTTTTCGGTAAATCTAAAATCACAAAAATCCCCCCCATTCCATTTTTTTTTTTTTAAAAAAAAGCTGTCGCAAGTAGTCAGATATGTTAACTCTTTCGCAAACAAATAATTATGGCCCAAACTTAAGAGCCAGGCAAAAAGAAAAAGGTAAAATGAGTATGAAACGAATTTTTGAAATTGAACGTATTAATAAAATATCATTGGAGGCCCGAAACAAAATATCCTTAAAAAAGGAAGTAGATTCTTAGAATTTAGAAAAACAAGATATGTATCAAAAAGGCAAATACTAAACAAATGTATAATGTCAAAAAATTTTTTTTATGCCCACTCCTCAATTATTATTATCAATCATAAAAAAAAAGTACCAAAATATGTGTATATAATTTTCTTAAATTTGAGAAAGGAGACACTTTTATGTTTACTAATATACCTATATTTATTATTTTACAAACGCCACACTCTCTGAATAGCACCTATGTCATAGTTGCATGTGCTCTCCAATATTTTTCGATAATACAACCAAAACCATTTAGTGCAGACACACGTTCAAATATTCAGCAGTCAATGTTGGAGCAGAATAATAGATTGGGGGCCTTCAATTTGGTAGAGGGCAATTTTATACTACTAATATCCTTCTATTAATATACGGAAAAAGGGTCTGTTCAAAGAGAATCTTTTGAATTTTATCGCGCATAGTAGAGAGGTGACACTATACCCAGAGGGAGGTGACAGCTTAATGCACAAGCTTGAATTGTTTCCTTTCGTTCCTGTGTACCAGTCGTTTTCTGCAGTCAGTCGAATGAGGCGCTTTTAAACGTGTACGTCGGATTTTTATGTGACTGAACGACTTGAGCAAAGGTACGGTATCACATTTTTTGATAAAAGTTTGGTAATTTTCTGTGAAATAATTCGTAAGATTCAGCATTTGAAAACGATGCTATGGAGGTCACACAAATTAAGGAGGGGTTTAACCATTTCAAAAGTGACCACACGTCGGAAGAGAGTGACCAGCGTTATAGGAGGTTACAAATCACTCTAAATGCAGCTGTTGTTGAAAAGGTTGAAAATCTGGTTATGAAGAACGTCCTTTAACCATACGAGAGACTGCTTAACGAGTTGAGGTTCTCTACATGCAATTTTGTATAATTATGCGAAGCGTGCCTGCGAAATTTGTTCCTAAGCTTCGATTGGTGGGGTGAAAAACTCCGTCTTACTGTTACACAGGGCTTACTGGACACTATCAACGCTGAACCTAGATGTTTTGATTTCTGTCTGTTCCCGGAAATAAAAATTCCATTGAAAGTATACCATTTTCAGAGTAGAAATGATACAATGTAGAACGAGACTGCGGAGCTGAACACCATTTCAAAGGAAGCCTTCCAGAAGTGTTTTCGGCAATGGAAGGAATATTGGGCTGTGTGTGTGAAGGCGCGATGGGTCTACTTTGAATTTGATGATGATCCTAATACCACAAAGTAACTAAGGTACTTTTTCTGGCCAAAGGTCGATACTTTTTGAACAGACCTTGTAAGCAGATAAATACAGGATTAGAATTTTTCTTTAAATACCAATAAATTATTTGTTAACTCATATAACGCGCGCGAGCGCGTATCTTTTAATAACATATCTTTTAATAAGTTATACCTTTATTTGGTAATTTATTAGGTCCTGCTTCTCAAAAAGTGGAAAAGCTGGTAGAAATGCTTAGAGCTGGCATGAATGTTTTCCGTCTAAATTTCTCACACGGCTCATATGAAGTAATATTTTAGTTTCCTGTAATAAATTATTACGTTTATTTTCGTAATTTAATTAGATTTCTTACATTGAAGGTATGAATAATCAATTTCCTCTTTGGATTTTCTTAAGTGTATTTGTTCATCTAACAACATAATTGTCGAGATCTAAAAGCAATTTAAAAGCCTAATAGATAAAAACATCTCAATAGATTTTGTATTTGTTCGCGGACACACGGGAGTTCTTGGAAATAAGCGGACCGATTGTAAATAAAATTTGTTATTTGTTATTAGAGAGTGGTAGTTAATTGTAGATAGATAGTATCGTCAGAGTACATTCACCATTCTCATAAATGCAAATTTGTGGTTTTGTTCCATTCTGTTAATGATGTAGTTGCTTTTTATGTATAAATAAATTTATTATAACATCACGAAAAACTTTTTGATATATAGAAAGAGAAAAGAAACGCAGCAGCTCGAAATGGACAGATTTCCTAAATATAATACCCTTTCGAATTACATTGTCATTCGCGAGCATGAAACTAAACAAAATATGTATCATCTCTGTGTCTGATCTTTTCAGTAAGAAAACTAGAATAAGAAGTGAATCAGCTAATTATTATCACATTTTAAACTAAGTGTCTAATTATACCTCTTTCAGAATATTTATTTATTGTTATTTTACTACTTACTGCATTAATAAGTAATAGTTTCCCTTAGTAAAACGTATTTCAAATGTAGTTAAAAATAAAATTGACGTACTCTCTCTTCTTTAATTGCATTTAATCATTCTATTCACATTTCTGTTTGAATACATTTTCTAAGATACTGATATAAAAATATATTATTTTATTATCTAACTGACGAGGATCGTTTAGTTTAGATGTTTATGAAATGAACGGAAGCTGACTGTATAGTTATTATTAAAGATAATACGCACAGTTACTGGTTGAATATTTCTTGTAGCATTTTTAAAACTAATGCTGTCGCCATTTATCTTGCTCTCTCTTTTAAGTGAATAGATTCTCAATAGCTCTTCTTAACACTGTATCTATACTGACAGGATGAGTGTCTTAGATGTATTTGAAAACCACACCGAATGATGTCATCTTGTGGTATGTAATATATTTGACATCACAAGTCGACTGTATGGCGCAAAGACTTCGATATAAAAATCAATAGGATACCTGGTCACGCGGAGCCATTTCAGGCAACATGCGGGTGGATTGTGCGGCTCGGTCGGCAACGACCTCTTCACCACTAGCAGTCCCACTTTTTGATATGAAACGTGTCGTCCATCATCATATTCAAACGATATGACAGGAGGAATCTAGTCTGCAGGTGAATAACATTGCACTGCGTGCAACCTGTCATTAGCGCATAGTCTGTGATGCGCAAGGAACATTAAATTATTTCCGTTTTATTTACTGTAATGTATTTCTCTCGGTTTTGTGCGACTTTCTATGGGTATAAACAATAAACATCCCCCCCCCTCCCAGGCCGCAGTAAAATTACCAAACGTCAAGCGGTCGGGGCGATGAAAAGTTTGGGAAGCTCTGAACTAGTCAACTATTGTTTTGATTGTTCTGAACATATTGAATAAAAAATACTGTTTATTTTTGTATTGTTGTGCGATATTTTTCCTGTTTTTATTTATTTTTTTACGTTAATTTAATTGCATATTTTTTGACTAATAATCTTGGCTATAGCCAATACATTTGCCATGTGCTGCATCCCTTAGGAAGGAAAGTGATGTCCTTGAATACATTTTGCATTCCTATTGATTCACGCATTGATGGACTGTTAAAAGGGATAAGTTAGCTGTTGTTATTCGGCTATTGTTTGTTGTTTAAATCGCCAGAAATTAGATGGAATGGAAAAACTACAAAAAGATAGTTAAATATATTTGCCGTAGACATATATTAAGGATAGGCATTATGGTAACAACATTTACTTCCTTTCTAAATCTGTCATCAATTTTTGTTCGAACCAATATATTTCGGGGCTATGAAAAGACAACCCCATGGATGTTGTCAGTTTGGTGTTCTGATAGTTTTTTTCCCTTCGTATTAATAGTATCATGCGGAGACTATTCAGAATGCTAGAGAAGCTGTAAAGAAAGTAGCTGCTGAGCAAGGTTTGCCATCTTATCCAGTCGCCATTGCTCTAGACACAAAAGGACCGGAGATTCGTACTGGTTTGTTTGAAGGAGTAAGTTTTCGTTAATGCTGCCATATACGAAAATATACTTGGTTTGATATTATGTAGTACTATTGTTTTACATATATATATATAATTTTGGTAATTCTCTACTAACAAGAGATCACATCCAAAACAATAAACTCGACAAAACACATAGACAGAGGAAAATCACACAATGAAGGACAAAAGAGTAATCGAGATAATAAATATAAAATGGATGCTGCAGTGCCATGAACAATACTGACTTAGGACAGTTAGTATATAAAAATTAATTTATATAAAAGTGGGGTTGAACATTTTTTTGGCCGGCCAACCTTCCCCTTTATTTGTAAATAACACTGAGCAAAAACCAATAGGAAAAAATGGATAGAAAATCTAAATCCATTACAAGATAGAGGTAACTTCCTAAAATTGCATACAAATGCAAAGCCCGCGCTAAATCTGGTGGAAACTTCAATTTGTTGCCAGATTCTATACCCTAATACAGATTTAAATCAAAAAAGTGGCTGAAATGTAGCATAACAAAAGATTACAAAAGGAAATAAAAAATTAAAATAGTTGCATATTATAGCATAAAATATAATAACACCAGAGTAATATGAATAAAATAATAGTAAGTAATTTCTAATCTAATATTAGACTATGGAATAACTATATCAAAATATTTGTTTATAGTAATAAGCTATTATCAATCTCATAATTTTAATTCTAACTATTTTGAATAGCTTTATTTATATAACTAAATAAAATAAATTGGGGATTTTGATTTAAGCAATATTTAGTAAAATGGTATAGTTTTTATAATGTCTGATTTTTGACACAAGAAATTTATTACGTTGTATATAATTAATAACAATATTTCTGAATATAGAAACAATGTACATTACTCTCCCAATGAGGAACTTTATAATATTGAAATTAAATTCTTCTCTTTTATCATAAATATTAGAAACTATTACATTTCATATAATTTGACATGTATGTCAAAGAAAATTTGCTTCATTGTTGTTATTATTTGTCTGTATTAAATTAAGATATTGTGGATAAAAATTGTTAGGTAAAAAATTTGGGCTGTTTGCAAAGATGATTATATCATCTATATAACGATAAATATAAAATTTAGAATTATTAATGTAACTACTTTAAAAAATAATGAAATATAAATTGGCAAGACAGTTGCTTCGAGGGCCACCTTGTGGCAATCCTTTAATCTGCTGATAATAGTTACCTTTATGATATATATAGTTCTCTTTAAGTACAAACCTAAGTAGTGAACCAAATCTATCATAATTAACATTATTAAATAAATTGTCTTTATGTAAATTTACAAGAATATTAATCAAATCATCAATATTAATAGAGTTAAAGAGATCTTCAAAATCTAAACTATAGACTGAATAAATTTTTTTTTCTTTTTATTTTCTCAACAAGTGATTTGCTATTTTTTAAAAATGGCTGAGGATATAAGGTTATTTATTGTTTCATGCAATATTTCATGGAAATTTTGCCTGTTTTGTGATATATGTATTAAAACCATTTGTAACTGTCCTAAATTTAACTTGGTCTTGAAATTTGGGAGTTAGAAATATATGGAAATTTAAAATTATTATTAATTATATATAATATATATTAATAATATATATATATATAAACGAAAATTGTATTTTAATAAATAATTTTATAGCGTTATTCTATTCTTTAAATATATAAGGGAAATTAACCCAATAAGGAAATAACTGACTGCTACAGATACGTGAAAAATAAAAAACGCTAATATTCATTTAAATTAAGGATATTTTTTTTATTTTTTTCAGAAATTTCTTTTTCAAGTTATCTTGTTGTTCACTTTTTATTTTCAATTTTGTAGCTTAGGTGGATATCTATCTGTCTGTCTATCTACATATAACTGTATTAACTTGTTCCACTCTACCCTCGTCTATCTGGCAATTAGTTGATATAATTAACAGAAAACAATTGACACACTTTAAAAGCACCATAGCACGGATTCAATACACACACAACAATACCAACCTGTAGTCCCAATATCGCATTAAGTTAATGACAACGCACAGTCGCTCTCAAGTTTTGACTGTCCAGTGTTGCTTTTCTGCTTCGTCATTATATAGACTGGTTGTGGCTCCTAGAACTTTCTCGAGAAATACTTAACCTATATATTGTCCCATGTCATTTCAAGCATGTGTGTCAATTTTTACTCCTCTCTCTCCCTACATTATTCCATAAATTATTGAATTTTCTAATGTTAACGGACTTTTGGGTCCCCTGGTCCAATGATTTACTACGATGATACATCAATACATAAGTGTTCGTAATTCGATGGGTTTTTTTCCCCTCCTTCTGTCTATTTTCTGTAAGAATGAACAATTACTGCGTTACCCATTATTTAGAATATGTTGCATAATAGCGAATTTAAATAATCTAACATATTTATTGTGATATATATACTGGGAGTATCAATCAGTACAGCAGTTACAAACTTTCAGGACAAAAAAAGTACACCTGGACCATATGAAATCACATAGGAATGCATGGTCGGAAACGCTTTTCTGACGCGGTAGTGATGATACAAAACACAAGAAAGACAGGACATGAATTAAAGGAGAAAACTTGTTTATTGCTCTTAGAACAGCAAAAATGCTGGAAAGCCATTGGCTGGTGTACGCAATAGAAGGCGTTACGTAAAACGAAGCATCAGTTGTGTCCAATTAATTGGCCTGCTCGATCACCAGACCTCACACTTGCTTTGATTACTTCTTGTGGGGAATATGTCAAATCACTGGTACATGAATGGTGCACTGGTTAATGATGCTGAGTACCTTGTTGCACACATCGTGGTAGCTATTGGGCTGTGACGCTCCCGGTATTTTCACTACCGTTCGATCTTCAATGCGCCAGAGATGTGAGGCCTGCATCACGGCCCGGGGTTGTAATTTCGAACACCTACTTTGATGGCGTCTCTGTAATGTTCCTTTTTCTTATTTTTAAGCTACACCACAAAGATAGTAAAAGTGTTTTCTCCTCTTATTCATGTTCAGTCTTTCTTGTGTTTTGTGTTGTCACTACCGCACCAGGAAAGCGTTTCCGATCTCGCATTACTATGTGATTTTCCATCGTCTGGTTACTCTGTCTGCCCTGAAAGTTTGTAATCATTGTACTGATACGCCCTGTATATTATATTATATTGTAAAACTTGAAGGTAGTTTGCTATGACGATGTAAACGTTTCTACATAAAATATTATACACCTAGCAAAAATCACATATTTCAAAACGAGATTTTTCTACCTTTAAATTAAAGTTCAACTTTCTTAGCTTCGCTAGTTACCTGTAAAGTGATTTTTGATTGTGGCAGAATAATTAATTCCACGCCTGATATCTATATTTAAAATTTCAAACTCTATTTTTTTTAAATTATTTATTTTTAAAGATAAGATGTATTTTTACTTCCAGAGTGGAATTTCGGAAGTTGAACTGATGAAAGGAAAAACAGTTAAAATAACTACAGACGAAGAGTACCGGAACAAATGCTCCGCGGAACTGATCTACCTTGATTACAAAAACATTGTTAAAGTGGTTAAGGAAGGAGATCGCATTTACGTAGATGATGGACTGATATCTCTTTTAGTGAAATCGATCGGTAAATGACATTTTTAAAAATATTCAAATATTGTAAGCCCTTTAGGAACTGAAGCAAAGCAAATCCTTGAAAATATTCATCCCAACCCTTAAACTGTACGTAAAACTTCTTCAAATGTTACATTAAAATGGTTCCATGTAATCAGGGGCGTAACTACCACCGTATCAATGATACGGGCCCCCACATCGTAAACAAAAACACATAAAATGTTAAGGGGCCTCAAAAATAGCCTCCAATTAATTTTGATACAGGGCCCTCTCAAGACTAGCTACGTCAGTGGCTGTAACCCTTTATATATAACATTAAAAATGCTTATGCGTAAGATTAAAGCACAAATGATTATTAGTGCATAATAACACACAGAAATCATTGCGCGAGGGACGTTCCGAAAGTAAGTTTCATTGTTTCTTTCACACGGAAACTTTATTGCCGCAAAAAATGGCATCATTAACTGTACATTTTGCACTATTTTTTACCTACCCCCACTGAAATTGAGACATTTGTCGTAGCATACAATCAGTTCGAAAAAACCACTCTGATAAAACTCCGTGCTCTGCGATGCAAGGAATTGATGCACAGCCTACATCAGGGGTGGGCAGACTTTTCCTGGGTACGCGGGCTACTTCTAATTTTTTTAATGAGCTGCGGTCCACACAGTGTCAGTGACAAACACAAGGGGCACCGATCCCCACCCTCCCTTAGAGAACTTGATTTTTTTTCCCGATTGATTATAATCTCATGTATATACTACGTAAAATTTTAATTAAGTATTTGTTATTAATAATTTTTTATCAATTAATGGTAATTATTTATTCAGTAATTACTATTTTTTATTTTCGGTAATCTGCAAAATAAAATAGAAAAATATGTTTGGCTGGGTATTGGAGTAAGATACGAGAATGGTAGACTTTCACGACCCTCGCCCCCTTCCTTTAAAAATTCTTGTGCGCGCCACTGCCCAGTGTCAAAGGTGTGGTGAGATAAGGAAAAGATCTACAATATTTATTATAACTAAATAATAAATATGGAATATGTACTTACCTACAGAACTAAAAAAAACTAACACTTTTAAAACCGTGTTTAAAGCAAAACGCAAGAGAGAGAGAGAGAGACAAACATAATAACAATAGCTACAAAAATAATGATATTGGATGATGCATTTATTATTAAGAAGTTCGAAGTATATTAAAAAATAAAACTTTTTTTTTCTAAAATTAGTTTTTGTTGTTATAGTCAGTAGAAGACATATATATATATATATATATAGTCTGCAAACTGTCAGCTAATCTTGAATATTTCTGTATATAATTACTAACTGCTAAAATCTACAGGCGGTCAACCCAAAATTTCTTGGCAGTCCACCGGTCGATCGCGATCGACGCAATGTTTACCTCGGGCCTACATCATTTTAGCACTTATTTGTAACGAGTTCTTCATTGGTGAACTTGGGTAATGTTTCCACATCATTCAGGTAGCCTTGGTTTGTAGTGTAATGTGGTGCACCCATGTCTCATGGCCTGTGAAGATTCTGAACAAGAACTCATTTCTTATGGTAGTCTTTCTCTTTCTCTCACTTTTCGGTAACCTAAAACATCATGAATCATGCGATGAGTACGAGTAATGTGGAAGCCACTGACACCGCAATACACCTGTCCGGTAATACTATGTCCTGTACTCATGCATTTTTAATTTCATTTGTGGATGTGGAGGGACGCCCATTTCGACCTTCATCCTTGACATTCCGCCTTCCCTCATTAAACATGCAACACGAGCGACCAATCATTTGACAAAACATGGCGTCTTCAAAATACACGGTCTGTAGGCGTTCGTGGATGACCGAACACTACTCTCGCGTGTCTGTTCATACTGGATAACAGTATACTCGTCTATTGATAGTCACGTTATCAGTACACGTCTGCCTGCCATCCTGATTTGTACTCAAATAACTTTGGGTACGCTAGTCAGCTGCTACTCTCACTTCATCGGCGCTTTGCGCATGCGTCATTTCTCCTACGCTGACGCCATTTCCACCGTATTACCATAAGAGAACATAATTTCGTATGGTGATTGTTTATTCCACCTAGTGTATATCTTATCTCGCAAAACAAACAAACAAAAACAAAAAACTGCCGAAGCTCACTTATGAAATTTTTCTCGTAATTTAATATAAATCAAGGATTGACTTTTTTATTACAATTAAAATAAAACACAATAATCACTCCCCAGTGTCTCACGGGAAAGGGGGAGAGCCTGGGGCCCGGGCCCCCTTGATTTTAACACGCTTTTATAAGTTTCATTTGTATTAAAGAATCTTTGAACTCGTTTTTTCCCCAAAATTTAAAAAGGTCAGATTAATTGAAATTTTGCCCCTTGTCAAGGACCGATGACAATACAATTTTTCATAATTTTGTTTCATTGTCCTGAGCAGAATCCCCAGGAATAAGGATTTCGAATTTCGAAAATTTCTGTTACCATTTCCAGATTTCACTATAAGATTAAGTTACAACCCTAAAAAAAGCAAAAACGTTTGCATCGTAATTTCTTACCAAATATAAAAAAATTTTGCCTTTTTTTTTCTGAAATGGAAATAAAAAAAAAAAGACTCACGCATGTAAAAAAAAAAATTTATTTCCCCAACTTTTTCAAACTTGGGGTTCACCCCTTGAGGGGCATGATAACCCAAGGGCATATTGAAAAGTTCAAAATAAAAGATTTAAAAAAATTATTAATTTGGAAGGAAGTAAACAAAATATAAATTCACATGATAAAAATAAAATACACATTCAACGATATAAATACTTATAAATGTATCAGTGGGCAAAAATTTTAATAATTGCTTTTTCAAAACTATATATAAATTAAAAAGCAAGTTTAGTTATTACAAGTGACTCCCCTTTTTTCATATACAAAATATAATACATATGTTTTTATTGCGTTTATAATATTAAAGTCACATTATAGCTTTAGCGTCGTAGTACATTATTATTGCATTCAATAACATTGTTGTTGTATGAGAAGGCGCGATAAAAATTATGACGCAAAATTAGATCACAAATATGAAAAGTTCTAATCGCTAAACTCATAATTAAAGACTGTTTTCTAAATTCTTTTGTCGGATCTGTGGAATGAAACATCATTTATTGCTTCATTTTACCAAAACAGTGAGGATTCAGGGTTTCTCTCCGGTTAAATAATTTCTCACGAACTCTTCGATTCAAAAAGTGTATTTTGGTCTAATACTGATGCAAGTTTTAGAGAGAATATTGAGCACTTTTAAGTGAAAAATATCATTGACGTTACGCCTCCTTTCGTATGAACTGTTTCAAACTTAGCTGTTCCAGATTTGCTTCAGTTGACTGATCCTGTATTTTGCAAACCAGGCCGTATCGACGCACTGATAGGATGCCAATGGGTATTCCAGATTCTAAAAAATGACGCATTTAAGATTAATTCACCAATGTGAATAAATGCTAGTTTAAAAAACTAAAAATGCATGCTTTTATTGTAGATTGAACTAAAAAAAAAATAAAAATTATAGTTTTAAAAACTAGAAAACACGCTTTTATGCTTAATCGAACTAAAAAGTAAAAAAATAATTCTTAATATAAGAATAAAACGATTAACTAGAAAATTAATGTCATCGTGGTAAAAGCGTGGGGTGCTTTGTGTTACATTTTTACACTAACTCAGCATTTCGGAATAGAACTAGTAAGAAATTTTAACAATTGATATACAGCACCCCTCGCTTTTACCCCAATGGCATTTATTTTCTCGTTAATCATGTCATTCTTATTCTTTAGATCACTTATATTAAGAATTATTTTCTTGCTTTTTAGTTCGATTAAACATAAAAGCGTGTTTTTTTTAGTTTTTTGAAACTATAATTTATTTTTCGATTGATTAAAATCCATTGTATATAGTATGTAAAATTTAATTAAGTATTTATTATTAATAATTAATTTTAGTAAGTAATGCTAATTATTTATTCAATAATTTATTTTTTACTGTCTTTTGCTTCCGACAGTCGACACAAAGGAATATGTTTGGCGGTGTATTGGGGTATGATACGCGCGCGAGCGCGAGAATGGTGGACTTTCGACCCTGGATCCTCCCCTCCCACGCCCCTTAAAAAATTCCTTTGTGCGCCATTTATCACTTACCTTGTTACTTAATCCATGCAAGCAATGAACATTAAACACTTGGGTGATATATTGATATTTTTTACTTTTGATGTATTCCAGAACGACATTCAAAAAACAAAATACTCGCTCATTACGCAGAGATGCTAACAGTTTCGTAAGAGTCACAGTTAATAACATTTGTTGCAGTATGGGTTTTAGGCGCATTTTATAATTTGATCATTTCTGGTCTCATGATTACAAAAAAGGGGATGCTTACTTTACATTTATAAGAAAGTTATTTTGATATTTTAAATTAATTATTTTTACGATTCATTTCTTTAAGCAGAATCGGATTCATTGGTATGCGAGATCGAAAACGGAGGCATGCTGGGAAGCAGTAAAGGTTGTAATTTGCCTGGTATTGAAACGGATTTACCTGCGACATCAGAAAAGGATAAGGAAGATCTATTATTTGGACTTAAACATGAAGTATATAACTTTTTTTTGTTGCACGTGTTCTCCTTTTTGCATTAAAAAAAAATTGAAAAAAAGGGTCAATTGTGGTACGTGTAAAATGTTTATCACATATACTGATTAGGTATACAAAGTCAATTTCTTTCAATTTTTGCAGAACCTTCAAATTAAGCTTAGTAACGAGAGTCCAAGACATCTTATGTGATTTACAGTTGTAAGCGATACACACACACACACACATCTGATCTTTTTACATTGTCACGAATGATGATTCTATTCAAATTAGTTAACAAATGCCAGGCTGCTGACTTTTAAGTCATTCGACTTCTAGCATATTAGACAGCTAGAAACCGAATAACCTAGAAAAATATTATTTTCTTTTGTAGATTTACAAAAACATAATGCAGGGCATTCATCAATGTGGTTAACGTTCATCTCTTGTACAGTGGAGCATAAAATACAAATAGGTGAATTGACAATTTTGAAACGATAAAGGTCAGCACGAAGACAGTCGTGCCCAGTCAAAAGTCTAAGAAGTGGCAGTTGCAGCTGAACGTGGAGCACCCGTAACAGAATGGTGACCGCTGCTGAGAACAATCCGTGTCTCTTGAAGAGGTGATAGCTGCAGTACGAAAGGATTAAAGACTCTTATTTATTTCTAGTTTTGACGAATGGAATGGCAGATTTCTAATTAAATTCTGAGTAACATTGCACTCCTTCTTTGCCAAATAGTCTGCTTTCTCATTTCCCTCGATACCACAGTGGGAGGGCTCTCAATGGAAGGACACTTTGTGACGGATTCCCTTGAGGGATCTACATTTCTGAGTACGATGACTAATTCTCTCTTGATTAGGGCACAAATCCAGTAGGGTGGATGTTGAATACGAAAGGATAACGCTTTTAAAAAGAAAATCCCCTAAAAAAGGGTTAGTTGAAAGGACAAAAATTTGACTCACCATCAAGATCGGTTGAAATGTTTCCTACTTGCAAATAAAAACAGAAAAGTTCACTGTAAATGCCAGTTTCAGCTCCATGGGATAAGTTAAGAAGGGAACATCCGAATAACTATGTTGCCATTCAGAAACAGGATAGCAATAAAGCAGACAAGGGCAATCGCCTTGAGCTTCAGGGAAAAAAATAAATTTTTTTGGATTTTCTGAAAGACCCACACACCCCAACTCAATATCCTTAAACCAGTATTAACCCCTTTGGGGGGGGGGAAGGAGAAAAAGGTTTCCCCCCCGACCCGACGGGGACCGAGCGAACTGCAAGCCTTTTATTTAAAAATCCGTATAAAATATCAAATGCAATCAAATACTCAAAAATTTGCAATTAACTATAATCGATTATATCTGAATATACAGTGCAAAATTTTTTTTTATTTAAAAACAATTTTTAAAAAAAAAATGATTTTTAAATTTTTTAAAAAAAGTATTTTTCACTCTTTTCACCACGATGATTAAAATAAAACAAACGCAAAACTTACAAAATATTATCTGGGAAATCCCAAACGATATATTTATTCTCCCATAAACTTGTGGTTTGAACTGATACAAATCTTTTTAAAAACAGCTAGTATATCGTTTTTTATTTTTAATTAATCCTAATATTGTTTATATTTTTCTTAGTATCACATTAGTGTTATATTTTCTGTTCTTATATGGTTATGGCTACTCTGGTCTTGATAACAACGAAGAAGAATCGTTTGTTTTACTGAATTAACAATGAGTTAGTGAGAACACACAAACGATTCTTTTTCGTTAAAACTGAGTCCTCGGGTTTGTTTTATGAAGATCTGCTTTTTAAATATTTTTGAGTTTTAAAATTATCGTTGAAAATACGAACCAGAAATAAAATAAATACTGTAATCATTATTATGAATATCTGGGGCCCAATAAACTAATAAGCTCTCCCCATCTTTTTCCAACTTAGTCAAAATATAAACAGAAATAACAGAACGCAATAAATCACAAACCTTTAAATGCCCGATTCTCTCGAAAAATCTAAACATATGCAGTTGTAATATATATCCTATATATAATTTATTCATATATATCCTGGATCTAATATTTAAAAAACTCCGAGTCGAAAACCCATATTGAAATTCAAAGTTTTGTAAGACATTCGAAAAAGAAAAAAACAGACTTTAACTGCAATCTAGTGCCTTATAAAATCAATATAAAAACGTTCTAAACTCAGATCACACCGGGGGACCCGGGTTTGAACGGGAAAAAGCGCAATCACATTTTATGATACCGTGGGTTTGGGGGGCAGTGATCATGGTCCTGAAAAGATTTATAAAAGAAAGCTGTTCAGTAGGAGCATTGTTAATTAATTGATAACATTCACAATATCCCGAACTCATTAGATGGGACCTCTTTGGAATTTAAGATTACGTTCTCGATTATGATCTTAGTCACGAAAGAAGGAATTATTAGGAATCCTAATCAATTTATTAATTAAAACTTCTGCATTTCTCTCAATCACATTACGATACTATTCAGTTATGATTATCATTTTGTCATCAACAACTTCAGAAACTAAACTACCACATTGGTTTTCTTAAGTGAAAAATCTCCAGAATAAAATTGTTTTGAGCCAATTTTGACCCGTGCGTTTGCCGAAGTAAACAACACCATAAACATTTCATATCTCTTTATGATTTTCAGTTGCTTTCTTGTGTTTATGAAAATAAAGAGGTAAAACATGTTGAAAGTGTTTATTTTTGTGCTCCATGTTAAAACTAATTTGTAAACTGTTATAAAAAAAATTTAAAGGACTCTGTATCTATGATATCTTAAAAGTGTGTACTACTAAATCTATAAAAAAATAATTTTAAAAAAATTGAAAAAAAAAATAAGCAAATAAACTGAACAAGCATAACGCTGTTTGTTTGGGCAATCCGAAATTACTGTCTTGCCAAATCAATACTTTTAACAAACTGATCGGTAAAACGTTGGACCACACACACTTCTAGTTTTTATAGAAGTTGTATAATGATTTAATACTCCTAGGAAAATATTCCACTTTTCTATGTAAGATTTTCCACTGAATTCTTTTAAACTTTAGAACTAGGAAGGGGGGATCCTGGAAAATTTAAAACCGTCTTCTCGTCAATTTTGTTTCTTCCTTTCTTTCAAATGGACTGCATTTTGGGGCAGCCTTTGCAGAAACGAAAGTTTACTTAAAAATTTTTAATTTACTGAAAATAAACGCACAAAATACTTTCTAGTATAATAAAATATAAAACACACATTTACTATGATATAATACACTCATAAATGTATCAGTACTGTACAATGTACTTTATTATTAATTTAACAATACTAAGTTAAGAATAAGTTTGATAATTATCAGTGACCCCATGGGCATGTATTAACAATTATCTTGATAATTTGTACGATTTATAATTAATTTCTTAACTGCCAATTAAAAGTTATGCGATTCGTTCCCCAATGCCACCGTTTTCCACGTAGACGCGTGTATTTTGATGTTTTGGGGAGGAGGAGAAAAGGAATAAATATAAAAGCAATTCTCTGAAATAAGTAAAATCCTTCGCAAACACTGTCAAGGTCCTTTTATTGCATTCCAAAGCCTTCGAAATAATGTTAAGGATAGCAGTGCAAAAAAAATGCGTACTTCGAAAAGACGTATATATACGTCCAGAAAATTAATGCTTTTGCTGAGCGCGAGACGTTTATATACGTCGGTGACACATAATTGTAGCTTTAGTGTCAAATTATAGTATTATTGAACTCAATACTTTGGTATTGTAAGGAGGGCGATGAAAATGATGATTGAATATTGAGTCGCGAATATTGAAAGTTTGAGAAGCACTGCATTAGTATGCTTAAATGAAAAATAAGTTTGCCATAAAAGGTTAACATAATGGGAACGTAAAATAATTGTAATGTGTTACCATGTTGAAAGGTGTCACAGATGACTTACAAAAGGGCTATTAATTATAAAAGGAAGTGACATTCCAAATCTTTACTCTTGTTTGTTGTGAGTAATTCATTGCAGAAATAAAACTCCTTTTCAGGTTGACATGGTGTTTGCATCGTTCATTAGAAATGCTGCTGGTGTAAATGAAATCAGGGAAATATTAGGAAATGACGGAAAACATATAAAAATCCTACCGAAAATTGAAAATCACGAGGGAGTGAAAAAGTGAGCTATTTTCTCGTATTAATTATTTTTAAAACAATCAAAAATCTGTTAAAAATAAATATTTTTAAAAAATAATTTTAAAAAACATGCTGAGGTAACATTAGTTTTGAAGAAACACAAGTTCGTTTCCTATACAAACAAGATAAGGGTATTATTTTATCGGGTGCTGAAATATTCGTCGTTATATGTTGGAAGATCGGTGCTATCGATTTAGCACCACTAATAATAGTACATTAGTGAATGTTGCATTCATTATGAATAATCAGATGTCAGAAATATATCAAAGTTACACTGTGATATTTTTTAAATATTTTTATACATGCCTTTGTGTTGGCAAAGCTACAAGCTTGACACGCTTGATCTAAGATTCTTAATGGTAACGTAAGGAATGAAAATGCAATTTAAATTCCAATAGCATACAATTTTGAATTAAACAATTTATAAGAAAAATTAATTCTATTGAGCCGAACCTACTACAAACAAAATACTCCTTTTTTTCAAAAATGGCAAAAACGAAATCTACTTTTTCTTCTCTAGGCAAACTTTTTTGGTATACTGGTGCTCTTGAAAAAGCTGAATTCAACGTCAAATATTTTTTAATGGTATATTTACATGGAATTTACGTACCAGAGGATCATAATTAAACTTGCTTATTCAGAGCGCTCTATACCTTTGAGTCAAATGTGGATTAATTTGAAAATTTGTAGATAGACGCTTAAGGAGGGATTCTACGGGGGAGGGAGATCATGCACATATAATTATAATTATGGCACACATCATAGTTTATGGCACAAAAAGCATCTCATGCAAGCCATTTCTCAACTATAGTAATCGACTTAATACGTCAGTACCGATAAACAATCTACTCAGAATAATGTTCTTTATTGGAGGAGAGTGCAATGCGTTCCCTGGTGACAGTGGAAAATGTACAGAATCTTTTCAGATGTGGATCTCGATAAAAAAAAGCATGGGTTGGACTTCACCGAATTCGTGACTATCTTCAAAAATAACTCCAACTGCAAGTACATGAGGATGATATTTCCTAATCTTATCCACATGAGCATGCCTTATAGTTCTATCGTACAGTTTATATGAATGGGGAGGGTGGTGTTGAGCTACATCGAAATCTAGTACATCTAGTGTAAACCCAGTGGCGTAACGTACACTCCCGCAAAGCCGCATTGTGGGAGGCAGGGAATCTAGAGGGCCCAAAACCTGACTTTGCAGGGGGACCAGTGGCGCACACAAGGGGTGGTCCTGAGGTCCGGACCCCCAAAGCCCTTGATTTTTTTCCGATTGATTATAATTCTAATATAGTACGTAAAATTTAACTAAGTATTTGTTATTAATGATTAATTTTATTAATTAATGCTAATTATTTATTCAATAGTGGTTTTACTGTATTTTGTACCCGAAATCGACAAAATCAAAAGCATGATACAAGAATGGTGAACTTTCGACCCCCTTGAAAAATTCCTTGTGTGCGCTACTGAGGGGGACCCTAATATTCTCCGCTACTCCAATGTGTAAATCTTACTATCTGAATCAGATATCAGCAAAATAGAGCTTGCTCTCCAATTCTCTGAAATTTTTTATAGATGACCTCTTATTAAAGTAATCTTCGTACGTCTTTTCCTTTTATAAATTCTTAAGTCAATGCTGATGATTTAAAATTCATGGCTTGGACACTGACAATTATATTTGGAATTCCAGTTCTTAAAAACATTTGCGATAAAGTATCACAAGCAGTTTTGGCTGCAAGCGATCTGAGTGGTACTGCTGAGGGCCAATGTGTGGTCCATCGTACAAAAAATATATTTATGCCCTCTACATAACGGCAGTTGAAAGGGTCCGATAACATCAATATTTACAACCAAAAACAAGAAACTGAGGTTGGGTCGATGTTGTAAAGCTCTTTTTAAATTTTTTCAGTTTTCCCCCAAAATTGAGCCCCTTTTTATATTTTGGAAAATTCAGCAATTTCCCTAGTCATATTTTTAAAAAATTTTTTTTTTTTTTTTGGGCCCGGGCCAGGAAGAAACTTTATCTTTTTTCAAAAACCCGGGTAAAACTTTTGCATAACGGGGTTCCCTTTTGGGTTTTTTTTACTCTTGTGATATATTAATCCATCAATCACAATATAAAACTGCCTTTATTTAATTTTAATTCAACACGAACCTTTTCAAGGAAATCACAATAATTTTGTTCATCTTTCAATTTACTGTGATCAAATTTAAAAATTTTAAAAATTACCCAGTTATAAACAAAATATTTTTTTCCCCACCATAAGCCGGGGGTTTTCCCAAACCCTTTTTTTCCCGCCGGGCCACATATATATGATAGAAAATTCACGCGGCCCGCACTTAAAATGTGAAAAATTGATCAAAATAATAAAATTCCTTTTTAGCTTTTAATACTAGAAAAATCTATCAAACACACACAAAATATTTTTTTTCGGTTTTATGCATTTTTTGCTGAGTTGTGAAGTAGTTTTGGTTTCCTTCCACCCATGACCCATTGTTGTACCTTTCAAACCATTTGATAATTTGATTTTTTTTTTTTTGATAAAGCCTCTCTTATTTTTTTTTTTTTTTCAAATATTAATTTATCAGGCGCAGAATGGCGGGTAAAGGGGTTTTTACTGAATTCCAAAATGAAAAAGGGACTTATTTTTTTATAATTTATAAAAAATCAATTTCACCCATAAAAATTCTTCCTTCCCTGTTCAGGGTTTGCTTTGTTATTTGTTATTACTACCATTTACAGTTACAAATAGACAAAAAAAAAAAAACTTGCAATTCGTACTCGTACAACATCGACAGTAAAATTGGTAGATTTGATTGCTTGATTGATAGAATTTCCCGCTAAATTTTTAATACATTGTTCTTAAATAATTGAATTTTTTAGTGTAATGAGCCATGAACGGGCCATTCAGGAAAGCCCGGTGGCCACAGGTTGAGTATCGCTGAACTAGGCCCTTTTCATTATTTGAGAACTGCATGAAGCCATCTGCCAATTCAGGAAAAGGAGAATATTTTTCTTTTTCAATTCCTACTATTAGCTCACACTGTCTATATATTTATTTATTTATATATTTGTATATTTATTTATTTATCTTGGTGGAATTTTCAATCGTTAATAAAATACATTTTAAGCGCTGAATTGAGCTGAAATTTTATATACAGGATCATTTTGGATGACAATACAATAATTTAATTATAATTAATAAAAATTAATTGATTAAAACTAATTATTTAAAGAATTACAAATACAGCCACGTTGGCGACTTAGTGACCCTTTTGGCGACTTGTGTCAAAACTTGAAAAGGTTTTTTCTCACATGTTAAAGCATTCAGTTGGACTGAAATTAAAAGGACAAAACGATACTTTAATGATAATTAAAAAAACTAATTACCACTTAATGTTGTGATTCTGTCCTATGTATATAAATATTTATAATAATTGTAACTATTTAATAAAAAGTAGCTAAAATAAAATTTTTCGTTGTTGATCTAAGTAGGAATTACTTAAAAACTATTTTTTTATATTACTTATTTAATTACTGGTTTTTTTATTTATCGAGCACGGAGACTCAAATAAAGAAAGAGCTACTAATGTGTATCAGCGTTTAATTTATTCGTGATCGCCACTAAGCATTCCATGGAATGATTCAACGAAGAATTCTTTTTTCAAGTTAGAGCTGTGTGTTATGACTAATTTTATACTTCTACATTCTCTCTAAATGCAAATCTTAAAGTAATCCCCAATTCATCATCTGGAAAAAAAGCAGAATTATAAGCAAAATTCTGGGTTACATTATCTAAATCACTATAGCTTTGCGGGTAGTATAAGTAATTGCATATTTCAAAAGTTCAAGGTCTGTTTGCGGTTTTAAATACCGAACACTCAACAGAAGTTTCTTTTTTCTCGTTTTTTAATTTGCATTACTTTTTTTATACGGTCTCGGGCCAAATTTTTTTCATCGCAAATGTAATCTTCTGTCCTTTTATTTATTAAAATTTTTTTCGAATTAATATTTATTTCTTCAAGTCTCATATGAGGAGGAGTATATTCTGGTGAAATTGTCGAATCGGCCGCTTCTCCGCCAAATTTAGAAAAATTACGTATTTGGCGCGTTTTTGTCAAAAACGACTTCTCCTTCACTGGAGAACAATTCGAAGGTTACTGATTTAGCGCATTTATCGATGTGGCGAAAACACTTTGGGGTTAAAGCGGCCGATTCGACAAATCAACCTTTTTCTAAATCATTTCGAGAGTTATTTTTATTCCAAGTTTTATATGAAAA
>BMAV01001035.1:33459-74242 GCA_019973955.1 Trichonephila inaurata madagascariensis
CCCCCAATGATCAACAGATAGTAGCTCATTTTGATAAAGTGATGCTACAAAATGTATGGAGCGAATTGGATTATAGATTGGACGTATGCCTTGTAACAGAAGTGTCATACATCCAACATTTTGTAACTGAAAATAAACTTGGTATATTTCTCTTTACATTCATGTATCCCTAATTTTAATATGTGCAGTATTTTAAATAATAAGATTTTTTAAAATCAGGTCCATCTCTTCTGATAACCCAGTATTTATATTACTTTATTATACAGGGGTTTCAGGAATGAATGACCCGATTACAAAATTAAATAATTCAAAAATGAATGAAAACAAAATAATAGTTGATATGTCATTGTAAATATACAATATGAACTTTTGAGTTTGTAACATTGTATTGTGACGGACTCATCGCGATTTATACTAAAACTCCTTTTGGGTTTTTTTGGGGCCAGAATGGCAATTCTTTCCAACGAACTTGAAAAGAGAAGCGTGAAATATTCAAATTAGGAATATTATAAATAGTAAAAGTTTAGCGTATGCAGGGTGGCTATAGGAAGTGAATATACGAGGTCTATGTGTACAAGTGTTTAAGCTTAAATGACAGGAAATCCCGCATTGAAGATTTCATCTATCCTTGCCTGTGCGTTCAATTTAAAGGTGGATACCATTCTACAAGGATAACTGCCACGTCAGTTAGGATTCAAACGAATTGCTACTTACCCAAGTTAGAGCGTTAAGACCAATTAATTAAACTACTATGAACTGTGTATTTATTGAGTTTAGGATTAGTCAGTAAAGTTAGACATAGTGGTCAATTACGCGATTATTTGGTAATACGTATTGTGTGTCTCCTCACCTCAGATTCACTTGGTTTGAAGATTAAATATATTATTGTATATTTTTTAAGTTAAGATTTAATAAAGAGATATTAAGATTATGGCAACGTCTGGTTCTTCATTCACTCCCACATCTCTAGGTCGAGAGGATAATGTAAAAGTAGGGCAACCTCACGGGCCACCCCTGCCTTACAGGTTTTATCCAATTTGCGGAAGCAATGTTGTAGTAAAGATGTTTTTGAAGTTGTAAACAAAGTGGAAAGGCGTAGCAGCGGGAAAATGCGTTTTTGTGTGCCCTCTTTGGCAAAATGTCTGTCAGTAATCACGGTTCAGCGCGAATTTCAGAGAAAGTACCATAGAAATGCACCGACTAAGGATATTACAAGATGGTATAAACAGTTCCAAGAAACAGTATGCCTATCAAGGAGATCTTTGGACCTTATAAAAGTCCTCTCGCACTCTTTCAATATTCTCTGGCGAACTAAGTGGTCAACCTGGACTTTTACCTTTACTCAGGCAACCAGTTTCCTGGAACTGTTTATACCATCTTCTTATATTCTTAGATTTCGGTGCATTTCTGCGGTACTTTCTCCGTTCACGCTGAACCTTCAATACTGACAGACTTTTTGCGAAAGAGAGCACACAAACGCCTTCTTCCGCTGCCACACCATTTCCATTTCTGTTTATAATTTCAAAAACATTTTGATTACAATATTGCTTCCTCATATTGGACAAAAACAATGCCACAAAACTCAAAATTTCGTATAGTATCTATACAATGACATATTTATTTTCATATTCTGTTTATTCATCTGAGAATTATTTAATTTTTCAATCGGCCATTCACTCCTGACCCTGTGTTTCGTTTAATTTGAATCTACTTTTAATGTGTGTAACTTTAAGATATCCGACTACGTTCGGAACCGTGATTTTAAAAAAGCGCATAAATGGATAATTTTCAAGGTATTTAGTGTAACTTAGATTAGAATACATGTATAAAATTGTTTTAATGACATTATGACAAAACAAATTATTTAAATACAATATTTTGGCAAACAATTAACTTATAATAATCTTTTTTTTTCAAAACGTTCTTCTTTTTGTAAAAAATGATTATATAATAATAATATTTTGCTCAGATAAAGTAAAGACTTTCCCAGAGAGTCTGAACTAGGAGTTTTGTAAAATTAACATTATTTTCAAAGTTACCACCAATTGAAAAATTTCTCCCCTCTGTTGTAGTAAAATATGAATAAATCCACTTCTAAGTTGTATATTTCAAAATTTCTAGTTCAGCCTCAGTACAGAGATCTGAGCTATATACAGGAAAATATTATTGTAATAGAAGCAATTTTCATAAAAGGAGAATGTTTTGAAAATGAGTAATTCTATGTTCATTTTTTGTCAAAATATTGTACTTAAATAATTTTTTATTATAATAATATTCTTAAGACAATTTTAATATACTTTTTCTAATTTAAGTGACATTAAATATCTTAAATATTATCCATTTATACACTTTTGAAAAATCATGGTTCCGAAAGTAGTCGGATACCTTACTATAAAAATATTTTTTAAACTTTAGGTTAAAACGCCTATTTTACTGATTTTTGTAAGCGAAGGTTTGAGGATTTTTGGGACTACCGTTAATAATAATAATAATGAAGATAATAATAATAATAATAATAATACATTGAATTTCTATAACTTATTTATTATTAGTTCGAAGTTCTCGGAAATCTTATGTGTCTTTTTTCTTAGCATACATTTTTAAAGTATAAAAATATTTTCTTATTTTTATTTTTAAAATGTTTAAAAAAATGCAAGTATTTTCAGTCTGTACCCTGAATCAACAATTGGATTAAAATGAATAATATGAAACACTGCAATTTTATACACTATATAAAGTTTCACTCAAAATTATTCAAAAAAATATCCATCCCATATAAAGGCAATCTGAAGAATGTTTTTTTTTTATATTCCAACTCAAATATTTACAGAGCACATCAATATTTCAAACGTTGACGATAGAAATAGATATAAGAAGAAATGAAACTATTTCTATCTTACGTTCAAAAATATTTCTGGAATAATAAAAAAAAAGATGAACATATATAACATGACTAAATTTTATTGTTTGAATGCCTTTTTGAAAGTAATACAACATAAAACAAAATAAAGACATCCATTTAAATAGCGTGGAAAATTTGATTTTCCTAGCCTGACACTGTGTAAAGTTCGTATGATGCTCAAATGATATGCAGTGATTAATTGTTAAAAAAATTGTTTTACTAAAGAAGATATTTTATTGCATGCTTGGTTTTTAATTTTTATTACTATTAGACAAACTTTGACAATTATTTTTAATATTTAAGTTATCTTAAAGAAAATTTTCATCCAAAAAAACTGCAGTAAAATTAAAAAGTCGCTGTGAATGTTAAAAATCTTAATGTGCAAAGTTACAGCAATGTAAGAAAAATATCTTATGCTGATTATTTAGAAGTTCGTTTAAAAATTAAAAACTAACTTTACGCGTAATAAACAGAATTTTTAGGACTTATAAACATTTAGTCTAAAAATAAATGAAAAACTTTATTTTAACATTTTATTTCCATCAAATGAAAAAATCTGGAGTGAAACTTTACAGTTTAATGGATTGAAATTTATTTAAAATAGAACATAAAAGAAATTTCTTGGAAATATATTGTAAGTGGTAATTAATGAAGATAAATAATGAGAAAAAGAATTTGTTATTAAGAAATTGTTATCAGGAAAAGAAAAATGTTTGAAGGCTAATTATATACATCTATTTTGGTGCTTTTTTACTGCTAAATACCCTGTCCATTAAAATAATATAATCTACGATGACTCCTTTGTTGCTTTTTATTTTTCGGCTTAATTATGCGTATGCTAATATTGCTGAAATAAATGTGTGAAGAAATATTAATAAAGGAGATAAAATAATGTAATTTATTCGAGTCAATTATGTTTTATCGAAATACTTATTAATAGGAACTATTCTTTTAATAAAATATATTTTATTAATGTTAGAAAATGAAAAAAAAGTTTATAATCGTAAATCTATATCTGAAAACTTTGGGCACAAAATTTAATTTCAGAAAAAGTGAAAAAAATCATATAAGGAAATTAAATTACTCTAGTGTAACCAAACATTTTCTTTTTAAAAAATTAACGTGTTATCATGTACATGACTAATAGTGAATACTTACTTCAGTACTCATTCTAATACCCCATACTTGCTTTATTACCTACCCCAATATTCCATGCTTACCTTATTACTTACCCTAATATTCCCTACTTACCTTACTATTTACCCTAATATTCCATATACTTACTTATTTACTTACTTTACTTTTCCATGCTACACTTCTTTGTTATATAAAGTATCTCATTTCAGCATCTTATGATTTTCCTTTTTTTCTAATTTTGATCTAAAAATTTTTAATAAAAATATTTTTTAAATTTTAAGAGAATAACAAAAAAAAGCATGCTTTTTAATTATTTCGATAGTAATTTTTTTTGTAATTCTTTCTATATCTTCCTAAGCTATAATTTCTCTCATAATTCATGTTATAATGAAAATGGATTAAACTGATAAGTCATTTTTTACCAAAAAGGTAGTCCGTAATGGATAGATCTGATGAATTATACTGCATCCTACTTTCGATTACTAAATTCACTACCATATGACGCTCTCTCGTATGAAATGGAAACTTAATTAAATTGAATCGATTAATCTATAATTAAGCTCTAAAAATTTCGTTTTTTCATCATTGTTAATACATACAACCATAAAAAAAATTCAAAACATTATCCCTTCAGAAACAGAGGCTAAAAATACCCTGTTTGCAAATATTAAAAACTTTTCTTAAATAAAATATAATAAAAGCGTGTAAGATTACTCGTATAATATTCGTTTTAGTAAAAATTTCGCTTTAGTATAAAACAAACAAAATAAGAATATTCAAGGCAATTTTGGAATATTCTATCAAAAATTAATGAAAAGTAAATTACTAAAAAATCATCATTTAATATTAAGTGTTGTAACCCCCCGTTATTTAGACTCTTCCATATTAACAGTAAAGAGACTTTCGCGCCCTCTAGCGAACAGAACAATCTTCAGTGATGGCCAAGTTTCGGAACTGTAAGGAAGTATGAGCATGCGCTCCGATCCCTTTCAATTCTATGTCAACTGTTAGTTCTCTAGTTATGTGTGTAAATGTGTTTGTTTTGTCTAATAAACGTGTTTTAATAACTAGTGGACTTAGTAAAGAACCCCTTCCCCGTCTGTCCCTTATCATTTGGTGCCCACCACGTCATAATTTGACGCCCAACGTGATTAGTTGCAGAAAGAAGCTTAGCCGTTGCTCGGTATTAATTTTCAGGTTAACAGCACTAATGTTGTTCAACTTATATGGTTTAATTATTCAGTTCTCACCCGTAGAACAGGTAAAGCTTTTTATCTTGAATTTTCTTTAAAGTATTATACTTTTAATACTCGTTTCATTATTGCATGCCCAAGTGCAAATTGGATTTAATATATCCGAAAGAATTTATTAGTTAAATTCTTAATTCTTTAAGTATTGTCTCATTGTTCAGTATTAGAAAACATTTCTGTACATTCCTGTGCAAATTATATAAACTGTTCTCATTGAATTAAGAAATCTTTTTCTTATTTTAAGAAATATCATTTGCTTTAGTAAAGAACCCCTTCCCCGTCTGTCCCTTATCATTTGGCGCCCACCACGTCATAGTGTATACTATTCTAAAATGTACTTATATGGATGTAGATCTTTGACAAATATTATCAGCATACGTTTGAGAAAAATGAATCAATACGCAATCATTTTTATAGTTATAGTTTCAAGTGAAAAAACATCTATCTTTCAGTTAGAATACTGAAAACATATTTATACAATTGTAGTATAAGAACAAATTTACTATAATTCGACAGGGAGTTTTCAATTAAAAATATTCTAAATTTCAAGACAGTTTTAAATGGCAAAATAAATGAAATCTGCATTGAAAACTCAAATAAAGGAAATTCACTAAGTTACGATAATGGAAATTTCAGATAAATATTTCTTAGAACAGTAAATGAAATTTGATAACTGAAAATGGAAGTTTCCCGATACATGGATGTAAAAGAAGGAAACGCGCGTGTATTTTAAAAACCATGACTTGTCTTTCAATAAAATAAAAATAAATTTTCGGACATTTTTTTTGTACGAAATTTTTTTTTTTACCAAAAATTTTTCTACAACTTTATCTTTCAAATAATTGACTTTTTATTTTTAATTTAGTTTGGAATTTAATGGTAAATTCTGATCTTTAAAATTTTTAAAAACTAGTTCTTTGTTTTTTAAAATTATACACTCATTCGCAAATTCATTTGGTGACCAGACATTCAGAATATATCATTACCCTTATCATAGGTATATATTATACAAAGTGAAGATAAAAATATTAGTATTAGAAAACTGATGAAATTTAAAAAAAGAAATAATAAAACGATATATTTTATTAAACATGACTATAGATGTTGCGGAACTTCACCCGTTTAAGCGCGAAGGTACACCTAAAGATGTGACACTTTCTTAAAATATATATTTTATTATTACTTTTCTAAATCTATTTAATATTATTTAAGCTAAGGAGAGTAAGTCAGTTTAAATACTGATTTAAATATACGGAATGGAAATCTGAAAATTATCATTAAGGTATCCGACTACGTTCGGAACCGTGATTTGAAAAAAGCGCATAAATGGATAATTTTTGATATTTAGTGTCACTTAGATTAGAATACATGTATAAAATTGTTTTAAGGACATTTTAACAAAAAAAATATTTAAATACAATATTCTGGCAAAAAGTGGACTTAGAATAATCTTTTTTCAAAATGCTCACCTTTTATAAAAAATGCTTCTAAAATAATAATATTTCGCTTATATAAAGTAAAGACTTCTTCAGAGAGTCTGAAGTAGAACTTTTGAAAAATTCACATTATTTTCAGAGTTGCCACCAATTGAAATAATTATCAACGTTTTGTTTTAAAAAATTTCTCCCCTCTAATGTTGTAAAACATGGATAAACCCACTTCTAAGTTATATATAATATTTCCAAAATTCTAGTTGAGCCTCTGTACAGAGGTATGAGCTATATACAGGCAAAATATTATAATAATAGAAGCATTTTTCACAAAAGGATTTATTTTGGAAATTGGTCATTCTTTCTTTTTTTGTCAAAATATTGTTCTTATATATTTTTTTATTGTAATACTATTCTTAAAACAATTTTATATACATTTTCTAATCTAAGTGACACTAAATATCATAAATATTATCTATTTATACGCTTTTGCAAAAAAAACGGTTCTGAACGTAGTCGGATACCTTAATCGATGATCCTCGGCAATAAAATGAGACCTTGGATAGCCCGTCAAATACTTTCATTCTCCAGCTACGATGATTTTAATGTTGTGACTTCTGTATTCAACGTCCTAATTTCCGCATGACAACAGTCATCATCTCCAGCTTCTTTCTTCACTTTAAATACCATATTTATTCGAATCTAAGCCGCAATCCCAGTTCTCAAAGGACTTTTGAGAAAAAATAAAAAATGATAGGTTCATCAATATCCGATACATAATAAATGCTTTAGAAAATTTAATGAGAAATAATAAGGAGTTAATAATTCATTTATTTTAACATTATTAAAAACTTTCCAATACATACATGGACCTATAATTACTACACCCTACAGTATCAAATTTCGAAAATGATTCGTTACCCCCATCGTGATGACTTTGGAATCGGTACTTGTATCATTTTGCTTACGCCATCGATGTATATTTGTTTCATCTGTGTTAAATTTTCTTTAAGCGCTGCTGTTTAATTTTTTTCTGCATATAAAATTACCTCCCTTTTTATACTTGCTTCGTCATGATGCTATTACCGATATTTCTGATGTTTAGGTAATTAAAAGAAAGTGCATACAAATAAAAATTACTAAATGTGAGCAGACAACAATATTTAGGATAGATTACATACTGGAGATAAACTGCGGAATGGGATATGACTTCGATGCAAATGGCCAGAATAGATGGTTACACTTTTCCTTTTGAAACGGGTGAAAACTCAATTGTCCCCATCAAAGAAATATTTTGCCTTAGATTCTAAGCCGCATCCAATTTTCAAAAGCATTAACACTGAAAAAATAGGGCGGCTTAGATTCAAGCAAATATGGTAGTAACTCTCATTAATATAAACAGCGGTTGCTTTCAGAAAGAGGTTTTGTAACCTTATAACGTCAGCGAAAATTAATCAGGATAATGTGCTTTGAAAATTAATCAGGATCGCGTTACGTGGATCAATAAAGCATTTCACTTAATTTATTCTATAGATACAGTGGGATATATTACATGCTGCATTCATGTTATCACAACAAAGCTTATATCCTACGAATGAAATGCTTCCAATGTAAGTAAGCAAATTGATGTTGTTGCGTTGATCCGGATAAAAACTGAAAATATCATTCGCACTTAAAATTCCATTTGTAGATCTTAAACATTATCCTTGTGAAAAATGGATTTCATTCCAAACAGGCTCAGTTTAATAAGATACATTAATCCTCCCTTTACCATTGTAGAAAAAAAATGAGAACTTTAAAAAAAAATCCAAGAAAATAAATCAGAGGAGGGAATCAGGGATAGAAGGGTGATTTGCTCGATTGCGCATAAAATCGCGGGAGCCCTACTTTATGGTGTGGAATACTTCTGCACAATTACGATCTTCCACTCTCTTTCGGGAAATGGAGTAGTACAAGTTCCAGGAACAGTAGAAGTTTTTCTTTCTAACGACAAAAGTTAAGAATTTTTTTTAACTTTTTTTTCTTCTTTTCTTTCTTTTTTATGTGTTTAAGGGAGAGTTGAATGCGAATGAGATATTTGGTAGATAAGGTTTTGACATCAAGTTCAAAGAGAGTCGATTGTGAGAAGAATCTTTCTCATTTTTTATTTCTCGCCAGAATTCGAAAAGGAAGAATTTTAGCTTAAAACTTTACTGGAATGAGCTTTGGATTCTGTGAGCTATTGATTTGATTGTAACAAATGAAATTTTGAGAAGGAGGAACATAGAAGAAAATTAAATAAAACCTTTTCATAACGATGATTGTTTTCGGACTAACAAATTTTTTATATTCTCTAAGAGGATGGGATGCCCTTGAATGCCTAACTGTGAACCAACCCCCGTTGAACAAACTCTACAACTGTTCATACTCATTGTTCAAACTGTAAAACTGCAATTTACATGTGTTATGTTATATTTTTTTTCAAAACGTTGCAATTTATATCTGGATGTTTAATACGTTAATATTACTTTTTGTTGTATTTATTTTATGATAAAAATTGTAACATTTTTAAACAATGTTGTCCCTCATATTATACCAAAACTTTTCACCAGAAAAAAACTTTTTCAAAACTTTTTTTATTATCTTTTTTATTATCTATTATCTATTATCTTTTCACCCGAAATATTAGCGATACAGCCAAATTGGCATAAATTTTGGCGATGAAAACGTTTGCTACCAGTTTTGGTGATTTGGCGACCATATGGAGGCTTCTGAAGAAAACTGGAGATATCTATAATATCATTATCTATATAATGTAAGAGAATTTTTCAAGAAAGCACTGTAAGGTAGAGGGGGAACCCCTAGGCAAATCGTTCTTGGCGCTCCTCTTCAAGTAAATTTTACGACCCATTTTTACTAACTATATATATATATATATATATATATATATATATAGTTATTAAAAATAATAGTTTAATAGTTTATTACTATAAACTTAAATATTTCATAGTTATAGTAATCTCCATAATCTAAGCACATATTAGATAAAATTACTTATTATTATTTTATTTATATTTACTCTAGTGTTATTAAAGTTATGCTATAAGTTGCAACTCTTATTAATTTTTATTTCCGTTCTTTATATACTTTTGTTAAGTGCTACATTTAAGCCCTTCACATGGTTTAAATCTGCATTAGGGTTCAGAATCTGGCAATAACTTATTTATTGCACTCAGATTTAGCACGGGCTTTGCATTTGTAAGTGCAATTTTTAAGTAAGTTACCTCTATCTTGTAATGGATTTAGATATTCTTATCCATTATTTTCTATTGGGTTTTGCTCAGTGTTATTTACATAAAGGGGGAAGGTTGGCTGGCCAGAAAACATGTTCAACCCCACTTTTATATAAATTATTTTATATATTAGCTGTCCTAAGTCAGCAATGTTTATAATACTGCAGCATCCATTTTATAATTTTTAATCTCGGTTACTCATATGTCTTTCATTGTGTGATTTTCCTACTGTCTATGTGTTTTTCGAATGTGATTGTTGGATGTTATCTCTTGTTTGTAGAGAATAAGCCTATATATATATATATATATATATATATATATATATACTTTACGTATAAATAAATTTATTACAACATCACAAAAAATTCTTTTATGTGTCGATTAATTTTTTTGCATGTAATAAAATATGTTTGTGTGGATATAGGTTTATTTAAATCATTTTATTGCACAAGCCCATGTGTTGTAATGCATCTGAATAAAAAAAACAAACAAAAAATGCTATTCAAACAATTATTTAGGTATCTTGAATTGCACACACACACGCACACATATCTTTGTTAAATTCTCATATAAAAAATTTTAAGTTTTTATGAACTTCATTTAACTTGATTTCGTAAGTTATTTCAGTACTTACGTATTATATACTGTCTACTATTTTGCCAAAAGGAAAGACAACACCAATTCCAAAATTGTCCCCAAAAGCTTGTTATCGTTATTTTAACTACGTTCGAAAATGCGAGTGAACGGTTTCCACTATTGGTTGTATATCGCGGTATTTGGTGACGTCTTTCGATTTGACGAAATTGCTTGACGGTATAATACAGTTACGTAGATCCGGATTCGAGGATTTTATGCAAAACAATCACAAAGAAAATAAACAGTTCTTTAACAGCAATGCGAATTTATTATCAAAAATCCAATCCTTTACATACAGGATTCACAGCAGCAATATTCACAGAGTAAATCTCCGAAGGTCTTCACACCTTCAACAACAATCAAGCACAATCACCAGTGTTTAAAAATACACGTAAGTAAAAGATTATTCATGAGCACAGCTGAGATAATCGCTAGTCAAAACAATGTTCACTCATCGCTGGTTGAAATCAGACTGACTCGTTGTGGCTGGCACTCCTATTTACAGGCGCGGCATAAACTTCCAGAAATATAACCGCTCGTGTCATCGAGCGTGACGTTAATGGAGAGATCCACTACTTTCTAGAAGAATTCAGAAGGTTCTGAACTCGCCAACATGGTTGCCAATGACGCCAAAATGGTCGCCAATGACGCCAAAATGGTGACCAGAGTCGCAAAATTGGCCGCCAACTTTATCGCCAAAATGATGCCAACTTGGCCCTACTGCCAAGATTTCGCCAAGTTCTCATTGAATCGCCGTTATAACATAGAACAAATATAAAAATCTAACATTAAACACCCAAATACAAATTATTTAGACAAAATTCGTAACAATACGTAAATACCATGTCTACACATAGTTTTTGACATTCGATGTATCACCACCTACTGAGTCTTCTAGCAATATTTTTCTCAATTACGATAAATTACATTTTGACTGGAATCTCAATGAAGGGTTTGACTTAGTACCAACAACAACGCCAGCAATCAAAAACAAAAAAAAGATATTGACCTAAGTTACTGAGGAAAATGAATATTGTGACACATTTGCTGTCATATAAAACTAAATTACTCGATATGATATTATAGAGAAGACGAAAAGAAATAAAGAACAGCGGGATATAAATATTTCATATCACTGCAAATGTATGACAAAATGCACTGAAATCTTCAAAGCAACAACAGAATAGCACTGCGAGAAGTTATTTGCAACTTTTTGAAAGAGGCTCGGGAAAAGTAATAAAAATATATCAGAGTTGGATTTGTTCGGTTTGAGCAACATTGGATTCATTAATCATCATTTAAGGAAGGGCAATATAAGAGACAAGGAATTTTCCCTTAAACTGAATGACACACGACTTTAACAGCAGAGATTGAAATAAATGTAAGAAAATGTTATTTTTGGAGCTCTAAGAAAATGGGAAAGGAATGGGTAAGTTCAGCATTTTCTGACTTTTTCCTCCTTTTAAATATTTGATTTAGCCTTATAATTTTATTATTTAGAAAATGTTAGTGCATTAATTAATTATTAAAAAAAAAGATATATATTTTAAACACCTTTTCAAAAAGAGTTAATGTACTTCGTATGTTTTTATAAAATCCATATATAATAATGGATAACCATTTTTTTTCAGACTTTTCAAATAAATTCTTATGGAATAACGCATTTCTATAGGTATTATAGAAATAATTGATATTTTTTAACATGAACTTACACAATAACGATGTTTCGTTTTATATTTTGTACATTGTTTATCAAAATGTGAAAAAAATTAGTGAAAATATAAATACGCGTGAATTTGGAAATTTTTAAAAAGTAACAAAATTAATCAATAATTTTAATGTTTTATAACTAATGCTACACTTCTCATAAACAATAACATAATTATTGTAATTTTTTTTTCTAAAATTTTAGTACACAATCTTTTTATGCTAAAAACGATTAAAAACTGTTGTAGTAAAATATCATTTCGGGTAATAATTTTCATACTTGAAATATTAGCATTCAGTTTAAGTGGAATTAATAATGCATCAACCTGTCACGAAAATAAATTAACTGAAAAAATAATAAAGAAGATCGTAGTTACTAAATTTCAGAATTTTCATCACAAGTGCATAAAATTTTGTTTTCACTTAATAGCTAAAAGAAGATTAAATTTCCATTATGAAAGATTAATGAACATCGTTTGCTGATTTTTATAAAAGCTTTTCCCCCTTAAAATTCTAATTTTATTGCAGTAAAGAATATTGTGAATAATCTAAATAAGTTATTTTTAAATTGTTTTTTAAATATAATGATATGATCAATTCTAAAGATATTCACAAAAAAATATTTGTAGTTATATACTAGTGTTAGAATAATTTGTGAATGATAGATCAAGTGATTTATTTACAGGATATTTAGGACATTTATTTACAGGATTTCTCAATTATATTTATTCAACGTTTCTTTTATGAATTACTTTTTACTTTAAACATACAAGTCAAGTCCGTAATGATAAAATACTGCCCTTGTCCTCTAAGAGTTGCTTGTGCTAGTTAACTTAATCAATTAACAGTATAATTTAGCAAATTTAACCTTTTATCTATACCGCATTATGATTTACTGCAATTTTTTTTCATGCAA
This sequence comes from Trichonephila inaurata madagascariensis, assembly GCA_019973955.1. Classification (NCBI taxonomy): domain Eukaryota; kingdom Metazoa; phylum Arthropoda; class Arachnida; order Araneae; family Nephilidae; genus Trichonephila; species Trichonephila inaurata. Next base: position 46,710 of record BMAV01001035.1, read on the forward strand.
TTTTTTTTTGGAAAACTACATTGAAAATTAAGGGATATACATAAACAAAATACTCAACTTAAGGAAATTTAATCCGTTAAAGCTAATTAATCAATTAAAGTTATTTTACTGTAAAATTAGTTATATATATATATGCACACTGTTCACTTAAAATAAAGAGTGAAATCATTTTCTAAGGTCTTAAATTTTGACATTAACTATTTATTCGGGACAAAAATGATAATCTTTGCAATCCGCTGAAAGCGCCGTCAGCAAAAAACGCAATTTCTGCTATAAAACTATTCGCCTTTCCCGCTATAATACTCATCATAGAACCACCCGTGCAGCCATATATCTTGGAAGAGTGGATTTCAAAGAATATTCCTGCTAAGTATTGTCAGAATATTCGTAAAATTGGTAATTCTATGATACTTTAAAGTGAGTGGTACTTATAAGCACCGTCGGTAGATAGAGAGTGAACTAGTTACCGTGATACTTATTTTGTCCAGTTATGACGAGAGTGGGCTGAATTCACGTGACGTCATATCCACATGATAAAAACAACCATGCGTTTCCAGCTAATCTGCAAACACACCCCACTTTAATAACTTTTGTTCTTTTACAGAAACTTTATTTTGTTGTTGTTGCTAATCCTACATTGTATAACAATACTAGACAACATTTATGTGTGTGTGAATCCAGAAATTTCTAGAAAGTGTAAGAATAGAGGAAGGTCAGGAAGGACCTCGTTCTTTTTAAAATCCAAACGAGTCAAGATGAGGGCAGGTAAGACTAGCTCGGAATAAAGACAGTGGTATAACGTACACACCCGCATCACGAAGGGGGAGGGCCCACAGCCTGACTAACACCAAGTGAGTAGCACCTTTTGTAATATCCGACTTGGGGCCCAAAACCTGACTTAGCAGGGGCCCCCTAATATTCTACGTAACGCCACTGCTTCTGACCCTGACAAATGGTAAGGGCTTTTCTTTGGCCTCTCACAAAGCGCGAGATGGCAGTTAGATATTTCCTAGGAATGATTCTGAATAAACTCCTGAAATTTTTCGAAGTTCCAAGAATGACTAGGAGGAGTTCTCCCAAATTGATTGAGATAAAACTTCTTTAACCATTTATTAAATTTGAATTTCTATGTTGGCCTTACAATTTAAGGAACAAGTATAAATCTAATATCAGCTTTGAATTCAACAGAAAACAAGTGATGGCTTTTATCATTGTGACCGTGATAAATTTACAGGATTGTGAAAATTATTACAAGGAAATAGTAACGAGTGTGCGTAACTTCTCCAAAAAAGCAGTGTCTTCATGTCAATTATTGAGTAATACCGGAAATTCAGCTGAGAAAAACCGGAGGAGAAGAAAGCGAAATATATTCTGATAAACAATGTTGAAATTCTAATGTCCTCAGATCCTTTAATGAAATGAGGTACAGGTTAAAGAACTCTTTCAAATGCCTCAATAGATGTATATAAATTAATTATTATTCATTACTTCCAATCACTTAAGGTATCCGACTACGTTCGGAACCGTGATTTTGCAAAAGCGCATAAATGGATAATTTTCATGATATTTAGTGTCACTTAGATTAGAGTACATGTATATAATTGTTTTAAGGACATTTTTTAACCAAAAAAAAGTTATTTAAATACAATATTTTGTCAAAACTTTAACTTAGAATAATCTTTTTTTAAAATGTTCTCCTTTTGTGAGAAATTCTTCTACTATAATAATATTTTGCCTGTATATAGCTCAGACCTCTCTACAGAGACTCAACAAGAATTTTTGAAATATATAACTTAGAGTTGATTTATTCATGTTTTACGACAACAGAGGGGAGCAATTTTAAGAAAAAAACGCCAATAATTATTTCAATTGTTGGTAACTCTGAAAATAATAAAAAAATTTCAAAAATTCTAGTTGAGACTCTGTAGAGTGGTCTGAGCTATATACAGGCAAATTATTATTATAATAGAAGCATTTTTCACAAAAGGAGAACATTTTGAAAAAAGATTATTCTAAGTTAATTTTTTGCTAAAATATTGTATTTAAATAACTTTCTTTTGTCAAAATGTCCTTAAAAACAATTTTGTTCATGTATTCTAATCTGAGTGACACTAAATATCATGAAAATTATCCATTTATGCGCTTTTTTAAAATCACGGTTCCGAACGTATTCGGATAACTTAAAGTATCTAATTTTTTGAATACTGTACAAGGAAATGCATAAAAATCATATATACTGCAATTGTCAATTTAATTATATTTGTTCAACAACTTTCTCCAAGCAAATTTAAAGTGAATTCGTTCCATTGTATGTTGCAAAATTATATCAATGAATATACTCTACCAAAAGTAATTATTCATATGTGTAAAGTTATTTAGTATTCGTAGAGACTTCGATTGACATAAATAGATTTTGATTCCTTTTCTGTAATATATGTCGTAATACGTAAGTAAAATTATAATTAAAGTTGACTTTCAATTAAACAATCAAGTCAATAATTATTAAAATAAAAAAATAAATAATAGATGCTGATATTTATAGTTATATGATTTTTTTTTTTAACTTTCTTTAGATAAAATGAAATAAGTTTATACTGAAATGTCTCAATAACGTTCTGAGTCCTATCTACTTCTAAAGACGATAAAAAAAAAAAGAAAATGTTATGTTTATCTTAGATATCAACTGGAAATCGAAATAATCCATATTCAACAAAATAATATTTTAAGAAAAATTAATAGTAGAAGAATATTTAATATTTAATTAAAATTTTTTTTTCTTAATGGTTAATTCTAAACTCACAAAAAGGTACCCTTACTTGACCGTGGGTCAAAATTGACTCTCTCACTCAAAATCACAAAAAGTGTTAAACTAATCTTGCTTTTTTATAAAGAGAACGAATGAATGAATATTTGAAATGATATTTAAATTAGTCAATAGATTTTAAGAAGTTTTGAGGATACTAAAAGAAAAAAGAAATTATTATTAAGCCTTAATGTGCCTATTTTTTACATTAGCTTTCATTCTCATTTGATAAGAAAAAAAATCGTTAGTTAAAACAAGTAAAACCTCACTAAGAAATACTTTTGACAGTGTTTATTGATTTTTTTCTTATTTAAAAAAAAAAAAATATTAAATTGTTCTATATTTAAAAAAGCTCCAATTTTTGAAATAAATTCATATTTTTATAGTTGCAAAACGCTTAAAAATGATAGAAATATAAGCATACTTACTAATTTTTTTTCTAAATTATTAAATAGTAAAAAAAAACAACTTTTTTTATAATAAGCTTTTTTTTCCTTTTCAAAATTTGCATAAATTAGTCAGAAAATTAATGAATAACTATTCAGGAATGTCTTAAATGCTAATTTATCTTTTTCTTCAAAGACAATTATTAAATTTTTAACTCGAAAGCAAGTAAGAATTGTTGATTGTTGACCTAATTAGTAACTTACAGCCACCCGTGCTAATGTTTCCTAATTTCCTTTTTGGTAAATGGAATTATACCAAAACAAAATAAATGCTTTTTAAAATTAACTTTTTAAAAATTGATCACGAAATTCTTCCAACAGCTTAATTAGCCTTAAACTTGGTGACATTTAATAAGTTCTGCTTCAGAACGCACGCGCGAAAACGCTGATTTTATAATAAATACTTAACTCAGGAACTTTATAATTAGGTCTTATTTACGATTTTTGAAGAATAAAAGTTTCGAAACTATATTCTTTGTGATACTCTAGCCGTCTTAATTGTTCAAAAAGTTTTTTTTCAAAGCTTAAATCCTTTTTAACTCTTTTTTTCCTATATTTGTTTTGTAAGGGATATAATTAGTTATAATCAAAGGAAACTGTTGTAGTTAAGAGAAGTTTCTTTGAAAAAATGAAGTCAACACAAATTCGGTGAAGCAGAAAAAAGTTATAAAATGAATAACGAATTTAAAAAATGTTGGTAAAGTTAAATATTACATAAGATAATCAATTAATTCTCCTCAATATTTTACTTTAGAATAACAAGCCACTTTGTTGTGTTTTTGATACTTACGTATTATCTCAACAATCACGAACGTTCAAGATAACTTGCCAAGTTAGCAACCCTAATTTCTCATGTGTCGCATACACTGGAATGGCAATCATGTACGCTTCATTTTTTTGCCGCCAATAGGTTGGGATAATGTGCGTAAGAACTTGCTTTTTATCTTTTTATCTTATCAAAGTATGAACAGAGCCCGAAAAAAATCAACTTTACTACGGATCGGTGAAAATTATACTGTACTACAAAGAAAAATTTGGATTGATTCATTTTTAGGAATAATCAAGATTTACTCGTGTCTACTTTTTGTAAACAAGTAAAGATCACCGGAGGAGTTATGTTAACCCTTTATCTACCGCATTACAATTTACTGCATTCTTTTTCAAGCAATAATTTTTTTTTGAATCTCTACATTGAAAATTAAGGGATATACATAAACAAAATTTTCAACTTTGTGAAATTTAATCCATTAGAGTTAATTAATTAATTAAAGATATTCAATAAAAGATAATTAAATCGTTTTTTAAGGTCTTCATTAACATACAAAAAAAAACTAAGACACATACCTTTTGAATTTAACTATTTTTTCGGTACAAAAATGACAACCTTCGCAAATCCGCTGAAAACGTAATTTCTGCCATAAAACTATTCGCCATTCCACTAAAATACTCATCATAGAACCCTTGCTACCATATATCTTAGAAGAGTGGATTTAAAAGAATGTTCCGAGAATTCGTCAGGGTATTCGTAAAAATGATTATTCTATGTAATTTTAAAGTAAGTGTTACTTATAAGTACAGTCGGTAGATAAAGGGTTGAACTGGTTGGTATTTGATTTCCACAGATCTGAAATATTCAGTTTGAAAATCATTCAATGATGTGTTTAATATCTACGTTTAGAATAATCCCCATAACTCTTACGATTTTTATGTGTGTTTGTCTGTGTGTATAATAAAATATTCATATTAAAAAATAAGATGCATTGCAAAATAAAAAAATAAAGAAATACCATTCACAGAAGTTTTTGGAAAAATATGACAAACAAAACTTTATCAACTACTTTATAAAACTATATTTGTTTTTTTTTTTTGAACTTTTTTGCACTTTTCTCGGTCAAATAAATACATTACTCTGGACGTAATAAAAATTTCATAGGATTAAATGGTATGTATTATCATATGAGCATGAATATTAATGAAATAACTAGCGCTTGCTAAACAGAAGTGAATCCTTTCATCGGTCAATAACTAAGGTATCAAACAATTAATGCCAACACAACAGATAATGCATCATTTAGCTTAATAATTCCCTTTATTTGGTAACAAATTTTGATTGACGTTCTGGTATACGGGATAACGTGCTTAGAAATTCAAAACGTATAAAAAGAGCAGTCTTTAAGAACTATTTCAATGAGGGATTCTTTTCTTATGCGTATTATACATCAGAGGTGCGCAAACTAGGGGTCGCGACCCCTGTGGGGGTCGCCAGAAGTTTTTTGGGGGTCGCCAAATTTTTATGAAATGCATTATGCCTGCATGCTGCATACCATACAGTGTACATATAAAGAGTCAAACGCCGTCACTTACTGTTTAATTGCAATTACCTGCTGTTCGCTCTTTCTTTGAACGTAATGCGTAATGTATGTAAAGTATGAAGACGCAAGTTTTTCACTCCGGTAGATGACGCCCTCTTCGCGGTAATTCGCCAGTTTTACTGAAAAGCGCCTATTTGTCCGACGTATTGATGTTATACGTACTGTGTCGAACGGTGCGCACTGAGCATGCGCACCGTACGAGATGGAGTGGTAATCAAGGGCTGTGGGAGTCATCTTGTAGACATGCGTGTCAAGCCAGGGCCAACCAAACGACCAGAAAATTATCGCTGAATGTTTTACTGCGCGTTTCCATGTAAAGTTGTAGCATGTAACAGTTGGCCCCTGCAATTCTTTTAGTTTCTCCTAGAGTTTTATCATGTGACGTTGTGTAATCATGATTTGTTATATTTTTATCGGGCTTTGCTGCTCTTTGTTATCAGGTATGTGCTATCATTAGAGAAGGATCTCTGTTAATTTTATTAAATTTCTCGAGAAAAAAAATGATAATTTTTTTTTATTGTTTGTTTTAGTTAAAAAAATTTAACCCCTATTTTCATAATGGATAAATGGGTAATACGTATACTGATTAGGAGTCTCAAAATTCTGAACTAAATGCCCCATCTAAAAAAATAAGAAAATACAATGAGGAATTTATTAAGTATGGTTTTACATTTTGTGTTGTTGATGATGAAGAACGCCAGATATGTGTCATTTGCAACGAAAAATTAGCAAACGAGAGCATGAAACCAGCTAAATTAAAAAGGCATCTGGAAACTGAACATAAAAAAACTTCAAAATAAACATGCCGATTTTTTTTAAAAGACGAGCTGAAAATCTGAAAATTCAAAGTGCAAATCTAAAGAAATTTACAACAATACCTCAGAAATCATTACGAGCTTCTTTAGAAGTTTCTTATCTAATAGGAAAAACAATGAAACCCCATACAATTGGAGAGTCCCTTATCCTTCCTGCAGCAACTAAGATGACATCAATTATGCATGGCGATAAATATGGAAATGAACTAAAAACAATACCATTAACAAGAAATACCGTGTCTCGGCGTATTTCCGAAATGTTACGAAATATCGAGTCAGAAGTCATAAAAGGCATACGAAATTCATCTGAATTTGCTTTACAACTGGACGAGACTACCGATATTATTAAAATGTCACAACTAATTATTTGCGTTAGATTTATTTTTAATGAAGATATAACAGAAACGTTTTTATGTTGCAAAAGATTGGAAGGAAAAACAACTGGAGAAAAAATATTTGAAGTAATAAATGAATATTTTAAAGCAAAGTCCCTTACCTAGGCAAACTGTGTTGCGGTTTGTACTGTGATAGTGCTGCAGCATTAACAGGTTCGAACAAAGGGCTGAGAGGCTTAATCCAGAAAGTGGCGCCTCATATAATATTTAATCACTGCATGATTCATCGGCAAGTTCTTGTTGCAAAAGATATGGATGAAGAGTTGCACAATGTATTACAAGATGCTGTTAGTTCAATTACCTACATTAAATGGAACAGTCTTAACAGCCGTCTCTTTTCAATACTTTGCAATGAGATGGGCTCAATGTATGAGAGATTACTGTTACACACCCCGAAGTCAGATGGCTCTCACGTGGGAAAATACTACGACGGATATTTGATTTGAGAAATGAAGTGTACATGTTTTTAAGCGAAAAGAAACATACATTGGCAAGTTATTATATCAATGAAGTTTTGCTAGGAAAGCTGAGCTATTTAGTTGATATTTTCGAAAAACTTAACGACTTAAATTTGAGCTTGTAGGGTGAGAATTCAACTATCATAACTTCAGCCAGTAAAATTCAAGCTTTTACAAATAAGCTTAGGCTCTAACAAACTCAACTGAATAAAAATAACACCGACATGTTCCCCTGCTTTAATGATTTTATCAAGGAAAATAATATAGATATATTTACATTTAAAAACATCATTTTCAATCACATTTAAAAGTTAAAAGAAAATTTTTCGAGAAGATTCGAGGATTTATCTGTAAACGATCTTGGTTGGATTTGTGATCCATTTTCCTACGACATATGCAGTTCAACTCTTCGAATTAGTGAGAAAGAGCAATTAATAGATTTGATTAGTGATTATACTCTTCGAAATCAATTTAAGACTCAGCCTTGCCAAAAATTTTGGCTATCCGTGGAAAAGCAATATCCCGTTCTATGCAAGAATGCCATCAAGTTACTAATACAATTTGCATCAACGTATTTATGTGAAACTGGATTTAGCAAACTAGTTTCAATAAAAACTATATACCGCTCTCGTTTGAACCCTGAAGATGATATGCGAATTGCAATTAGCAACATATATCCGAGCATCGATGAGATAATCAGAAACTTGCAGCCACATACATCTCATTAAAAGGCAATTTACTGATTTTTTTATGTTATACAAAAAATATTTTCTTTAAATTATAAATAATATTAATATGTGTCAGAAATGATTATTTTTTTATTCGATAAAACGAAAGAAATGCGCCTATTTACATCGTATTTGTGAACATTTATTTTTAGGGGTCGCCAAAAATTTTCTCTCTACAAAAGGGGTCGCAGTCGAAAAAAGTTTGCGCACCACTGTTATACATCATCGATTAATGTCGTCAAATCAAAAGACGTCACCCAAAGCCGCAATATACAGCCAATAATGTAAACTGTCTCCTTCCCCATTCGAACGTTGTGATTGTAAGGATGATATCATTAGGCAACATTTTTTAAATTGGCGTTGTCTTTGCGTTTGGCGAAGTTGGTCGATGGTATAATATAAAAGTATGATTATTCATTTTAAAAATCCTAAAATTATACATAAACCAAGCTATATTTAAAATTTTTTTTAAAATTTTGGAAGAAATAAGTGAAAGAAGAGACTACGGAAAAGTATTTAAAATAATACTCAACATCATCATAATTTTAGAAAGGGGCTTGAGAGAATAAACACTCATTGAAATAGAAATATAAATTATTTGTTACAAATGATCAATTCATGGTTAAGTTTTCTAAATATTTGGCTAGGTTTTGGTAAATATACTTGTTTTAAAAACTTTGATACAAAAACTTAATAATTAGAACAAAAAATAATGAGTGGTTTTAGAAGTATATGAAATTGAATTGTAAAAAAAAACATTGCATTAGAATTACTCGAGGATTGTTAATGAGAAACCTAACAATTTTGAGCAACCATCAACCGATGTTATTACAAGTTAATGTTTCTTCTCGCAGCACAAAGATCAGGAATGTACAATACACAAAGACTTTTCCATCCATTTAATGTATTAAGTTGATGCATATGGGAAATGTCAGATTTTCTTTATATGTGAACATATATCCGTCTGGTTTCGTTCTGATTTTGTTTTCGGCACAAGCTCGTTTATAGACGTATTGTCCTTTGGCAGAGTTGGAGTTCAACAAAGAGTTTCTCAAAAGTCGCTATTTTTTTTAGTTGTTTTAAATTTTGTAAAAATATAATTCAAACGAAAAGTTTGTAATTTTTTATATGAGTATAAACTTGGTCATATTGCCTCAAAAGCTGCATACTATATAAGCCAACATTTGCGGTGAGTACTGTTAACGATCAAAAAGTATAGCATTGGTGATTAGATCTGGTGATGTTTCCCTATAAATGAACCTTTAAGAAAACCTAAAATATATGCGAAAAATGAAAATCTAAAAGAATTGATTGAAACGAATGTAACAGTATCTTCCACAACAGTATTTATTAATGGCATACAAGAAAAATTGAATTTATTACCCCTCACTTGTTACCCAGCATAACCCAATACTCCACGACAATCCTCAGTATCCTCAGTCGCAGACGTGGTCAAAACAATTGCAAAATCCAATTTATTTAAATATGAAATTTTGAAACATCCAGCTTATTCACTGGATCTTTCACCAACCGAATTTCGTTCTTTTTAAACGCTTAGAACATTTTTTTACGGTATAAATAGTATGAAAATGAAGACAGTCTAAAAAATCTCATATCAGAGCTTATTGATTCTAAAGATCGTAATTTCATTAGGACATTCATCTACGTATTAAAATTTCGTTAGAAAAGGTGTAATGAAGCGATTGGGGCCTACTTTGTTTCAATAAAAAACTTTTATAAAAATATATGTAGTTTTATATATACACTTAAAATTCTGTCGATTCATACTCACATCAACTTAATATTGTATTTTATACTATTTTATACTATTCTAATAGAATCAGGATTCGATATCACCATGATCACTGTCTACGGTAACTTATTTAAAAGTTCCTTATACACATTTTAAGTATTCAGAAAAAAATGTGCTCTAGGAAGTTCTAATTTATAGATAGCTTTCAGCTCGTAATTATGCACATATTTTCATCTATTATTTTTTTGTTGAGGAATTTTTCCTTACTTCATAGCACTTAATGAATAATGGAAGGATAATATTCAAAAATAAAAAAAAAACTACGTTGTACGCATTTTTTTTTTTTTTTTTTTTTGCGAGAAATTGTTGTTCATTAATCAACGTCAGAAGAAAAAAAAGTTATATTAAGGGTTCATATCTCTAACACTAATTTGTACAAAAAACAAAAATGCTTTGAAAAAAAAAAAACTGACCACTTTAGCATAAAATATTTTACGTGAAGTACCATTAATCAAAGAGGCGACTATTTCATGGAAAATATTTTTAAAGCACGAATAAAAATTTGTATTAATTGCCGCAATGAAGAAAGTCAGCATGTGAAAAGATCACAAAATTAATAAAAAATTCATTACATAAATATTCCGTGGAGTATTAATTATTTCGAAAGAACTATTGATTCTCAATTATTAATTCTTACAAAGAATTTCCTGTAAAAGTTTTACTAAGTCCATTGTGTTGTCGATTCATTTTTCTCTATGACACTGATAGATTACAATTGAGAAAAATGCAAATCCAATGTGTAGCATCAGTTCGTCTTTTCAGTTCCAAATGCTTTGATGTTGCTAAAGAAATATTTATTTAAAAAGAATATCTGAAGTTTTTCCCATTTTAAAATTGGGCAAGACGTAAAGATTTAATTGGAATTTTACAGCTCAAAATGAATGATCACAATGGTGTGTCTAACGAGTAAAAAACTCAGGTATCTTAGTTTAATAAATGTTGGTATTTACGTACTATCGCAACAATGCCAGCGTTCAAGATAACTCGCCAAGTTGGCAACCCGGATTTGGAATGTCACATACGCCCTAAGCTGACAACCATTAGCTTCCTTTTATATAATGTCGCTAATAGGGTTGAATAACACGAAAGTACCTTAATATTTGATTTGATTTCTTTTTAAACCTTAAATTTATTATTTTTTTTTATTGAAGCGGTAATTTCTTTAAGTGCGTTTTGCTGAAGAATGAATCTAAATTAAGAGTCGGGTTTAGCTGCGTTACGCTCAGATTTATTCGGTTCCAGTCGGCAATCGTGCTCGCGTCGGCGACGCTGGCTTACTTTTGAATTGAAAGCTTTTTAAGTGTGAATTTATATTTAAATTAAATTTTCATGCACACTTTTTTGCCCCTGAAGTTTTATTTTCTTTATTTAAATATATTACTGTCATACAGTCCACATCCATTCAACTTTAGTGAGTGAACGATAAAAGGAGCTCAAGCGAAAATAATTAAATAAAAAGATTGTTCTTATGTAGGAGATCTGAGATAAGAAGAAACGAGAAACATAGTATATACTTTTTGATTCAGTAGAAAGAGCATTTAAGTACAATGATGTGCCAAAAAATTAAATTCCGAAATTTTAATGAAGATAATTGTAGATAAAAATTGCCAATATTTTGGTTTAGAATTTATTTAATAATTTGAGTAAGTCTTTCAGTTTAAAAAATTTTGTAATGTAAATATTAATATGAAAGAGTCTTCAGTAGAAGATTAGGACAAGATGAGAGTAACTATAAGCTAAAGATTAAAAAGGCTCATGATTAAGATTTTAATTATACTATTTTATTAAATGATAATATATATATGATAAGTATAATAGTAATATCAGAGAGTGATTAAACTTTACATATTCATTATTTCATTCACGTGCGGTTAGAAATTCTGCACCTAATTTGAGAAAACAACCATTCAAGATTAAATGTGGCAAACAAAATATACAGCTTCATCTGTGTTAAAGGCAGTTTTAAATGGTTACTCAGTTTTAGCCAACTCTTGAAGAGAAAGATTAAAGTATGTATAAAATATATGTTAATTTTTCCTCATAAAATATGCATGTACTTCGGAGTCTCTTAAATTCTCCACTTAAAATTCTCCACATTCCAAAAGAATTACAATCCTTATGAGACAGGCATATACATTTTTGTCTGATTTATTATTCTCAGAAAAGCACATCATCATCATTTTTTTTACTTCATTCTTAAATGTTTTGACATAAAACTTTATCTTGCTAGCATAGAAAGAGAATAAAAGCCTTTTGGACTTATCTGGAGTCTGGAAATCTCTTTTGCTTAAAAATTTGTTTATGTGGATTTGTGTTAAGAAATATAGTCTCTCTCTCTGTCATTTCTTTATATTTTAAGTTTTTTAGTACAATTAGGAGATTGGAAAAAAATGAGACTTTTTAAAGTTATAACGATTGTTTTTCTTAATATTATAAGTTTATTTAAATATAAAATGGTTCTTCATGGAAAATTTTCTGAATCTCCAAATGATATTGAAATCATCATTTCATTCTTTATTCATTGTTTGAGCAAATATTGTTACACAGATCGAGGTTCGAGGATATTATGCTACTGTTACTCTCAAAGAAGAAGACAGCTCGTTTAGGTATCCGACTACGTTAAAACCCTGATTTTGCAAAAAGCTTACAAACGAATATTTCTTTTAATATTTAGGGTCACTTAGATTAGAATACACCTAAAAAATTATTTTAAGAATATTATTACAATAAAAAATAATTTAAATGCAATATATTTTCAAAAAATGAACTTAGAATTATCTGTTTTCAAAATATTCTCTTTTTAAGACTTATCAGGACTCTTAAATAACAAATGTTTCAATTTTTTGAAAATAAATATATGTTGAAGCCTCAATATTTCTGAGAATTTTGGTACAAAAATTCTGTTAATACTGTGAAAACTTGTGAAGTTTTTGAGAAACAAGTTGTGAAACTTGAACGAAAACCCTATCGCTTTCTTATCTTTAACTTCATTTTTCTCAAAACAAAAAAATTTAGCTTACGTGCAGAACTTATGATTTGATATTTATGATATTGGAATTTGGAATTTCAATTTGGAATTTCATACACGTGTTCAAAATAAGGCTCTTTATAACTATACATCAGTTTTCAAAAAAAAAAAAATTAATTGAATTTTTTTTATTTGAATTTGAATTTATTTTTTGCTTAAAATTTTAAAATTTTCGTAATAATTGTATTTAAAATATATTTTTTTAATCAAAAATTTCTTAAAAAACAGTATAACTTAAAAGGAACATTTTTATACCAAGTAACATTTATTTCGAAAATTTTGATCAATTTTGTACTTTAGAATTTTACGCGGTGTAAAATACTGATTTTCATATTTTTGAAAAATTGCCCACTTTATGTTTCTGTATAACTTTTTAAATTTTTTGTCAAATTCTCTGAAAATATCAGAAATAATGTAAATATATATAATTATCATGTGGTAAAGATTTCAAATTATTGTTTTGTTTTATTGCGAGGTTGCATTGGTTTGAAGAAATATGTTTTTTTTTCGAGAGCACGCGGATATCTGTTAAGGGTCCTGAGAGTTCTTAAGAAAAATGCTTCTATAATAATATTATTTTGCTTATATATAGCTAAGACTGAAGCAGAGAATCTAAACTAGGATTTTTGTAGGATTCACATTATTTTCAGAGCTAATGCTAATTGAAATAATTCCAGGTGTTTTTTTGTTAAAATTTTTCCACTCTGATATACTAAAATATGGATAAATCCACTTCTAAGTTATATTGTTAAAAATCCTAGTTCAGGTTCTGTTCAGAAGTTTGAGCTATATATAGGCAAAATATTATCATTTTTGAAGGATTTTCCATAAAAGGAGAATGTTTTGAAAAAAGGTAATTCTGTGTTCATTTTTTGCCAAAATGTTGCATTTAAGACATTTGAAAATGTAATTTTTTAGTTTTTAAAAAAATATAATTTGTTTTTTTATTTATATAAAAATAGTAAAGTATAATAAGGATACATTTAACTTTATCAATCAATTTATTGCTAGTAATTAAAGCTACAGTTTTAGAAAATAGCATGCGCAACGTAAAACTTAAATAATATTTTTTATAGAAATAATTCTTATTTTTATATGCTTATAATTTTTTTAAAATTATGATTATATTTTAAACATTTTACACTTTTCTGAAGTTCCAATCTTTTATAAATAATGTGTAAAAGATTTGAATTGTTTAATTTTATTTCAAAGAGTTATATGTATTTGAATATTGTTTATTTGAATTTGTGTGTGTGAATAATTTTTTCAGCCCTCTAGAGAAAGTTAACATCCCTGAGAGAAGCCTTAAATAATTTTTTATTGCAAAAATAGTTTTAAAACAATTTTATACGTGTATTCTAATCTAAGTGGCACAAATATTCGTTTGTGCTCTTTTGTAAAATCGTGGTTCCGAACGTAATTTTAAGAGCGATGAAAATTTATTGTGTAAAAACAATCCTTAAAAGCAAGGAATACAGCAGCAAAATTTGTAAACATAATCCCAGACGGCCTTCACACGTTCTAAGCAGGGGTACACAACTCGTATGATATTACGGGCCATATGGTTTATTTTATTTTAAGTTGGGGTTCGCATGTTTACAATCTTAAAAAAATCCATAACATGCGATTTTTATAATGTATTATGCATTTCTTAAGGCCGTATCACGCGTATATTTTTCATGCAATTTTTTCGTCCAATTTTTGGCCGCATCTGAGGGGAAGGGTTGCCGTAAGCAAAACGACATGCTCTGATGTCAGCCGCGCTCTATCTCCACATTGAAAAATTACTCGCCGATTTTTCTGCTTCAGAAAACGAACATCCAAAATTATTTCTTTCATTTCGCTTGCGCTTTTGTTGATGGGTGTAAACAGAAATAGAGCACCATTCTATTTAAAATATTATACGCCGTTAAAATATTATAACCATTAAAATATTATACGGTATATTTTAGAGTGTTAGACGAAACCGAAGCCGCCATCTTGTTTATGACGTAGGGCTCCGAAGAACCCCATTGGCAGGAATTCCAAGCAATTTTTATTTGGAACAATTTTTTGAGCTTGCTAGCAAAAAATTGTTCTAAAGCGGTTGTTATGGTAACACAGTAAAAATTGCACGAATTGGACGAAAAATTGCTTGAAACGTGTACGTGTGATCCGGCCTTTAGACTCAATATAAAGTTCAATGTTTTGCAATTACGCATACGTAGTCATCTTATATTTCATGTTATTTTTAAAACTTAAACAATACTTATTTTATGTTTTTTTAATAAACAAGTAATATAAAAAATTTTTTTAAGTTAATTCCTACTTAGATCAAAAAAGAAAAATTTTATTTTAGCTACTTTTTATTAAATATGTATATACATATGACAGAATCACAAGAGTAAGTGGTAATAATTTTTATTAATTACAGTGGGTGATCGGTTAACGAACATAATCCGTTCCAAGACTATGTTCGCTATCCTAATTGTTCGTTAACCGATCTTCGATTCACCATAGACTTCTATGTGAAATCGATTAATTCGTTCTGGAGACCCTAAAAAAATTAAATCAAAATCGAAACTGATGGTATAATTTGAATGAATATTCTATTGGAATTTTTTTTTAATAGATAAGCAATTTAATAGGCAAGCAACATAATTCAGTAGAGATGAAAAACGATTTTTAGTCCGTTTCTCATATTTCACGTATTTTTACGGCGGTAGTGCGTCTTTATTTTTTAAGTCTGCAATGTTTGAAAAAAACATTAAGAATTCACTTAATTTATTTTTCATGTCAGCAAATCCACTCGCCCATAACTTATCAGCTGTCAGAAAATATTGATATTCATATTGAAATTCAAGTATTCAAGTCTGTATTGATTTTAGTCATAATAATAATTATTGAATGACCTTTAAATTCTTTGTTAATTCAAGTTTCATTTAGTAATTACCAACACTAAGCATGCTTTAAACATTTATCCTTTCAGTGATCTTGTTTTGTATGCAAAATGATAACAAATGTTTAATATTTTTTTTTTTCAGAGCCGAGAAGTGTTTGTTAGAATTCGTTTTGTTCATTATCCGAATATGTGTTCGTTATCCAAACACAAAAATCTTTCGAGAAAGTGTTCGTTAACCGATCCCCCACTGTATCATTCAAGTATCGTATTGTCATCCAAAACAATCGTGTATATAAAATTACAGTTCAACTGAATGCTTTAAAACGTGAGAAAGAAAAATCTTTTAAAGTTTTGACCCAAGTCGTTAAAAATGAAACCAACGTGACTGTATCTAATTCTTTGAATAATTAGTTTCAGTCAATTAATTTTAATTAATTATTAATAAATTATCGTATTTTTACCCAAAACAACAGTGTATAGAAAATTGCAGCTCAAACGAGTGCTTTAAAATGAGAGAATAACCTTTTCATGTTTTGACAAACACACAAAACTCGCCAAAATGTTCGCTAAGTCACCCAAAAATGATGCCAACGTGGCTGTACTTGTAATTCTTAGAATAATTAGTTTAAATCAATTAATTATTTTTATTTTTAATTAAATTACTGTATTGTTATCCAAAATAATTATGTATATAAAATTTCTGCTCAAAATAAAATGCTGAATTAAAACTTAATTAAAGCTTAATTTAAAATGTATCTTATTAACGATTGAAAATTCCACCAAGATAAATCAATAAATATATAGTGTGTGAGCTAATAGAAGAATTGAAAAACAAAAATAAAAACTTTTTAAGAATTTCAATTTAACATTTCTTTTTATAAGATACTTGGCATCGCTTTTTTCCACAAAGTAAGTCCTCAAGATTTAATTTAAACTACTGAGCTGAGATGTAATTTTAAATTTGATGAGAAATTTTGATTAGGGTTAATCTCTTCATCTTCCTGAATTTTCGCTCTTTTTCATTAAAGAAAACAATTGCCCACATAAATGAGTACTTCCCAACATAGCTATTAATTGCGGAACAAACGGTACATTTTAGGAAAAATATCTACTGATATAAACATACATACAAATCTAGAATTCCAAATTCCATAGATTTTTGCTTCAACAAATAATCACAATGGATTGCTATTAGTTTATTTGTGAACTTTCATACCAATTTTAATATCGATAGATAGAGATGAAGTATAAGTAATAGCCTACAGGTTTTAAAATTAGAATTAATAATTCCGTTTCAAATAATTTAATTTTGTGAGCATATATTCAGTAAATTTTAAGTTATAGAATTTAATCAACATAGATATTTACAACTTTCAGTGACACAAGTTTTCTTTTTCTATTTATTTTCGCCAAAGTAATAATTTTAATATTATCCAATAGAGTTGTAAGAACTTGATTTTCTCCTTAGAGCTTAAAATTGATCAAGATGACTTATAATACTAACTGAGAAAATAAGGTCCTTTATATATTGTCTATCTTTAAATTCAGTACATTCATAATTTTTGTTTCTAAGAAAATTATAATTTCGCACAGCAATTTGAATAACAGTTTTAACACTTTATGATCTGAAAGACACATTGAACTTCCATTTTATAGGGTAGTTCGTTGTATTCACTTTTTATATCTCCCAGAAATGAAGCAAATTGACGATGATTAACTCTATGTGTTCTCAAGTATAATTTACACTTTTGGTGAATTTTTAAGAAACATGTCCTACATTTAAAACTTTGGAACACAGTACCTGCTGGTGAATAACACAATGGAAATGCACAAAATTATTATTGCCCTGCTGTTTTGCATGTTTCTTTTTTAATCTTGCAACATCCCCTTTAGAAATACCGGTCAAGGTAAGTACACCATCGTGCAAGACGGACCAACTTTTCCAAAGTAACTTATACTTTTTCAAAGTATTTATAAGTACATTTAAAGTATATATATATCAGATCCAGAAGTTGTATTTTGAATATGAATGATTTCCAAAAGTTCTTCACTATTTTTAAATCAACATCGTATCCGTGAAAAAAACAAACAAACAAACAAAAAACGACTAGCTGAGTGAAATTTCTAATATCTATGCTTTCATAAATATTGCAAAATTATGTAGGCTTGAACAGGTGATATTATTTAATTATATATGCTGATTTCTCAAATTCTCGGCTATTTCATCAATTCTGCTTCTTACAATATTTTTACTGGACACTTCTTCTGTTCTTCTTCAACTGTTGTAACTAATAAATTCCATTTCAGAAGGTTTCGATCTGCTTACGTGATTCAATATAATAATACATAAATTTTACAGCAGCTGTATAGTTTTTGAAGAATCTGTCTCAATTCGGACAATTTGTCTTCACAAAGTTTTTCAAAGTACTGGTCATATTTTGATTTATAATTTGTGTCATAGAATCTTGTAAGATTATATTCCTTAACAAATGAAAGAGAGTTTTTAGATATCGGGTATATTTGAATCTTATTTTGAACACAAAAAATATCACAGTTGCCAGTTTCTTCAAAATTGCGGCATTCCTTTTGAATTGACCTCTCTTTACTTATTGTTGAAATTTGATTGTGCTTTCATTCGCAAACGATTAAGTATACACTGCTCTATACTAAACGTCTTGAATATTTTTCTTTGAAAAACACTTCTGACTGCCTCTTGCTAATTGGACACTCCAAACACAAAAAGAGGAAGAGAAATCGCCCTCGCGTAGAATCAGGGTAACATCTATAATTCAGAATATGCACAGAGCATTTCAGAATTTAATAAAAATTAATTTATTCCAATAAAATAAAATTAAATTTTTTAATGAAATATATAAAAAAAAAATTGTTTTAATCTAAAGGTCATTTCTATTATCAAAAAGAATTCGTAATAGACAAATATATTATAGATTTACATAAAAGGTTGACCTCAAATAAATTTCAAAATGAAGAGCTTTAAAAGCCTTATATTTAAAATTTTTAAAAAGAATTGTGTGGCGGGCCGTGTGTTTGACACCCTTGTTCTACAGCGTTCAGACAGAACTATCAGTGTCTAAAGTTACATCTGGATAATGATTAAGATTATTCAAGAGCACTCACTCGAGCGCAGCAGCTAATCGCTAGTCGACTCTTCAACGGTCAAAACAACACTGACTCAATTTCAGCGAGCGACCAATTTATAGGGTGCACAGATCTTTCTCAAAAATCCGCTTACGTCATAGATCGTGATATTAATAGATTTCTTCAGAAATTTCCAGAAGCCACAATGTGATAGACAAGTAGCCAAAATAGTCATCAACCCACTACAGTGGTAAAACACTCGCCAAATTTGGTTGCAAAAATGATGCCAACTTGGCTGTATCGCCAATATTTCACCAAGTTCCAATTCAAACACTATTGTAAAGTAAGTGACGGCGTTGTTTGCGAATATTATAATTTTAGCGTAAAATAAATACAATTAAAGCAATGTTGATGTATTACTTATAAAGACAAATTATTTGCATTATTTTAAGCATTAATTACATAACATTCTAAACAGTATGATCAAAGCAGTAAATGCATCTAAATTAAAGAATTTGTGATTCAGTAATGATGTATTCGCTTAAATTTTTGTAAATTAAATAACACTTTATATTTTTAATTAAATCTTTCTTTAAACTATATTATAGTTAAAAACAGCAGGTTTAAAATTATATATGAAGCATTTGTTGATTTGTTACAATCGTAAATTTTACAAATAAATAAATAAATATCACTCCAAGAATGTGGGGGGTTAAAAACGTCGCACGATAAAGAAACACGTCTGTTCGTATTTCTGAACTATGGTCAAGTGACGAGGATGTCACCTGAGAGAGCATTTTCTTTCTGAAATCCTGAGCCTCGGCAGATTAACGCACGTCAGACCCTCTATAAGACGTGTCCTCCGTGGCACTTGTGCTCGAGCTCATGACAAGCCGGCCACGACTCCGTAATCCTGTCCACTAGGACACCTCTGGCTCCGCTATCACGCAGAACAAGATTAAATTGAAAATCTGCAAACAAAAAACAATAACATTTTAATTAAAATTGAAAATAGAATTGAATGAAAACGGAGTTGGGTTAAAGTTTAAGATATACAAAATGTGACTATTAAATAATGAGACTAATTTGGCTGCAGAATGATTAAGCACATCCTAAACGCCAGCGAAAGACAGCTACATAGTTTGAAGTCTTCTCATTTGCATGCAGTGCCTCTCGCTTCTGTAAACAAATCCGTATGCGCATATTCTTTTTTCGCGTAAGAGTTAGTCTTTTGTTTCGCCGGAAAAATGATAGGCGCAAGAATACAGCAGCGAATTGTTGGAAAATTTGGCAGGAAACTTGGAGAGACCCTTACTAAACCTTATAACTTATTAAAAGAAGTCTATGGCAATGAACATTTATCGCTTACACGAGTTTTTGAGTGTCTTAAAAGTTTTCAAAATGGTCGAGAAGACGTTGAATATGATTTATGCACTTATCACCCTTCTTCATCGAAAATGGATGACAATATCGAAAAAATCGGTGATTTGGATCGATTTGACTATGAGTTATGTACCCGTGTAATTGCTGGGATTGTACAAAAAATTTTATGGAGCAATTTCGGCATGCAAAAAGTGTGTGAAAAAATGGAGCCTAAAATTCACACGTTTGAACAACACGAAGATCGTAAAAATGTTTTCACTGACTTTGATGCCATTGAAAATGACCCCAAAGTACTGAAAAGAATAAGAATGAATGAAAAATTGTTATTTTCTTTACTTATGATCGCGCGTGAAAAGAAGTGCAAATGTATTTCTTTAAAGAGCCCATCTGCCGAGAGCCAGAAAAGCTTGAATGGGGAAATCAAAATTCAAAGCAAAGATGACTGTTTTTCGATATTCATGGGATTGTGTACTTGAGATTCTGAATGTCAAATTATTAATAAAAGTTACTACTTTAACTTTCTTTCTGAGCTCTGTGAAAGAACAAGGAAGAAACGACACAAATTCAGGAATGACAAGTAATGAGCTGTAACATGACAATGTACCACCTCATGCCGCATTGTCTATCAAGAGATTTCTTCTCAAGTACTCCTGTATCAAGTACAGTGTTAGGCCATCAGTTTATTCGCTGGATTTAGCGCCCTGTGACAGCTATCTGTTTCTTTCGGTGAAATTGGCGTTAAAAGGAACAAGATTTAAGTCCGTTGAAGCTGTGAAAAGAAAGCGGCACTTGTCCTATAGGAGCTGACACAAGAAGACTTCCAGCACTGTTTCAAACAATGGAAGATTTTGATGGACTCATGTAGGAATAGAGAAGTGTATATTGGGGGTGATAATAAGTAAATATGTATGGAATTAAAATAATTTTTTATAACATCAGTTTCGTTATTTAATAGCCACACCTTGGTGGCTTCATACCTGCTGTCAACAAAGGAAGTCATCATTTTGTGATTTATTACTGGTCATGCATAACTATTTCAACATGGCGGCCACTTGCAGACTAACCCGATAGAACAAAAGACATCAATACAATAAGGAGTCACCAGTAGGGATTGCAATACCGGTATACCGAATACAGGTATTTTGAGCCATTTGTACAATTTTGAAATACAGGTATTCACAAGCTTAAATACGGGTTTTTTGGTATTTACTAGAATTTTTTTTTAAAAAATTATTTCCTCTATATCTTCAGGGATTGCCAACATATCAAAATAGTATATGTTTTTGTTTTTATGTTATAGTTTTAATTATTACACCACGATTAAAATATACTATAAATGAAATAATTTTTACATCCATTCAGAAGGTGAAGGTATTCAACGTCTATTCCGTTGTTCTTATTTTTATTTTTCCACAAGCTGGTTCTACAGTTCTCAAGAAACTCACTAAATCCATCATCTGATTTTTTTTCATTCCAGATATAACAGGATAAAAGACTACTAATCTGAACTTAAAAATACAGACATAAATTATTTCTCTCATTAATTAAACTGTGAATTGTTTCTTACAACCAAGAGAAGTTATAAAGTATGTGAATCATCCAAGGCCAAAACTATCCTATTACAGCTCAGAGTAATACTGCACTCTCACAGGTTTCGTAATCTGGTATTCGTATCTGAGAAACTGAGGTTGTACTTGTGAAGAAAATGAGTAATATTCAGATATTTTTTTTAATTGGTAAGTTTGTTGTTCACATTTTATTTGCATACTTAATTTCAAAATATTTTTCCGATTCATTATATATGTACTCAGAAACAATAATCCATAATGATGAATAAGAATAACTTTAAAGAATATAAGAAACCAGTTGCTAATACTTCGGTTTGGTTTCATCATTTACATATTGAAAAGAATATGTTGACACAATGTAAAAAAAATGTTCTAGAGTTATTAAAGTGAGTGGAGGAAGTACAAGCGGACTCCATACACATTTAAAAACAAAACATGATACCAATTAGTTAAGGAGTAAAGAATCTAATTTCGATATAAGTACTAATTTACGCACAGTCTCTATCTAAGCCCAAGCCATCAGAAATTTTAGAATATTTCGAAAAAAAAAATAATTAAGATAAAATTATAAGTAAAATGACAGCATTAGATGGTTTGCTATTTCGAGTGTTTTGCACTTCTAATGAACTAAGAAAATCTCTATCTAAGTAGATAATTTTTGCACAAATTTTTCCAGGCTTAAGGTATCCGACTACGTTCGGAACCGTGATTTTAAAAAGACTCATAAATAGATAATTTTCATGATGTTAAGTGTCACTTAGATTAAAATACATGTATAAAATTGTTTTAAGGACATTTTGACAAAAAAAGTTATTTAAATACAATATTTCGGCTAAAAATTAACTTAGAATAACCTATTTTCACAATGTTCTCCTTTCGTGAAAAATGCTCCTATTATAATAATATTTTCCCTGTATATAGTTCAGATCTCTGTACAGAGGCTCAACTATGATTTTTGAAAAACTAACATTATTTTCAGAACTACAATCATTTGAAATAATTATCGGCGTTTTTTTTCTTACAATTTCTCCCCTCTGTTGTCATAAAACACGGATAAACCAGCTTCTAAGTTATATATTTCAAAAATTCTAGTTGAGCCTCTGTACAGAGGTCTGAGCTATATGCAGGCAAAATAGTATTATAATAGAAGAATTTTTCACAAAAGGAGAACATTTCGAAAAAGTTTATTCTAAGTTAATTTTTAGCCGAAATATTGTATTTAAATAATTTTTTATTGTAATATTATTCTTAAAATAGTTTTATAGACATTTTCTAATATATAAGTGACACTAAATAACATAAATATTATTCATTTATACGCTTCTGCAAAATCACGGTTCCGAACGTAGTCGGATACCTTAATGACAGTACAATTGATGCATTATGTTTTTTAAGATCACATTTCAAAAATTTGTAATAGTACATCAGACTAAATAGTGATATTCACACTTTCTTTTGTGATTTAAATAAATAAGATGTTCCTTTACTTTTTTTGTGATTCTTAATATGCTATTATAATTTATAAGTTACAAGTAATGTTTTGAGATATTTACACTCTCTAAAAAAACTGGTAAGTAAAACAAAGAAACACCCAGTGTTTTCTTTCTTTTTTCTAAAATTTCTATTACCGGTATTAAAACCGGTATCCCGGTATTAAGTTCTAAGAAATACCAAATACCGGTATTGAGCTTTTGGTCCGATATTGGAATCCCTAGTCACCAGCCTCTCTTCTCAATTATTCTTCTAACTACGCTAGTGCGCTCTACCTTAAATAGTCCTATTCACTCTAAAACATATCACAAAAAAAAGTTAAATTAAAGGGACATATCAAAACTGCAAATTGGCACTTGCTGCAAACTCTGCCGAAATAGACTATTAAAAAAAAATGCCCGAAAATCACTTTTTTGTGCATAAAACATAAAATTTGTGCTTTGTAAAATTATTTTCTGAGCAAGTTGTAACTAGTACATATATAGCCGGTAATTATTTCATGCAAATAATAATGTGTAGCAATAGTCGTTTAAGTTATAAAGAATAATAAACTTGGTAATAAAATTACATGTTTGATTATCGGTTATAAAATCATATATTTATCAATTTCTCGGAAACTATTCATATTTAACACTACTAAAACATATCGCTAGTTATGTATTGTAACATGACGTTGCCAGTTTAAAAGAAATATCGGTAAATTGTGTCATCGTTATTATTATTATAATCAAACACGCTCGGAAATGGGTTTATACAATTTGCTTCATATCACAGTATATGGCGATGTTTTTAAATTTGACTAAATTGATCAACGGAATAATACGTACGTAGCAAAAAAAATTTGCTTTTGTTATGTTATTTGATTTCTTTTAGATTTTCTAGTCTTAAACAATTGTTCGGTTTCCTAGTTTAAAAATCAACAAAATTTTGATAAGCTGTTCTAGATTTTTAAATGTACTGAACTACTTAAAAAAAATTTGAAAAGTGTCTGTAGTTCTTTGAAAGTTAACGGTGGCTTATATTTGGAGAAGTTTTGAAATCCATTTTATTTGGAGGTTGTCCAAGAACAAACTAAACATTATTGTGTTACGAAATAAAGTTTTGACAAGTTATAATTTAGAAAAGACGTTTACTTTTATCAATAACGTAGAATTTTTTTGAACTAGATTTTTAAGTGATTAATCATTTTAGAGAATTTCAAAACTTTTTTTACTGTTTATTTATTGGAATATTACTTTTTTCCCCATATAATACATAATTCTCATTGATGTTTAAACTTTGCAAGACAAACAAGTATTACATGTTGTACAATTTTAAGAAAAGCTTTGGTGAAAGTATATACCTAAATTAATCAAGAAGCATATCATTTTAACTCATTTCCTTATGAACGAAACATTTAGAACTTATCGTTTCTTATCGTCACAGGAATATGGATCTATAAAAGAACATTTAGAACTGATAGTTAGTAAGTAATAAATACAAAATGTACATAATAGAAATAAAGAAATAATGAATCGGAATATATAGGGTGTATCACTACAACAGTTACAAACTTTCTAGACAGATAGAGCAATATGGGCTATGGAAAGTTACACCGCAATGCATGGTCGGGAATGCTTTCCTTGCGAATTACTGACGACACAAAACACAAGAAAGACAAGATGCAAATCAGAGAAGAAAACAAGTTTTTTATTTTTAGTACAGTAGTACCCCGAACTTACGCGATAGCTGGGATTGAGTGATATACATTTCTTTAGATGAGATCAGAGACGAAAGAAAATACTAATTAAGAGTAAAAAAAGTTATATAAAATCATAAAAAACGCAAATACAAAATCGTAAGTCTAAGTTATTTCGATGTAGAAGCTTTTATGAAGTAGTCTGCCGGATCTAAAAATTTTTTTTCACCCGCAAAATTTCCTCGCAGTATGCTAATTGTTTTTTTTTCCCATTCTTTGTTTTGTTGAAAAAATATATTTTTCGTTGGGGAATGTATTTTCTAAAACTTGCAGGCTTTTTTTTCTGATAAACTGATGCTTTCTGTCAAATTACTAATCGTCATTCGATCTTCTGATTGAACTGGGTCTAAATGCTCAAATTCTTCAATGGCTTGCTCTTGCAGTTCTTGAACGTCATCACTATATCACTGCTAAATTTATTTCCCTGGCGAAATTGGCAACTTCGTCAATCAAATTAGCAATTTCATCAGGCTCTGGCCTGATTTTGCCTGAGTTTCAGTGATAGAGGGGAAAAAATTGGATCGGCGAGATTTGAAAATTGCGTAATTCCGAATTTGCTTAAGTCAATGTATTATTGTACAACTAAAATGCTAGCGAATCTTTGGTTGGTTTATGTGATATATGGCACTACATAGATCGAACCATTGGTGGTCCAGTGAATTGGTTCGCTCGATCGCCAAACCTCACTTGCCTCGATTACTCCTCATTGAGGTACGTCAATTCACTGGTATACAAAGCTCTCTTTAACTGACCTGAGGACCTTTTAGCAAGCATCGCGACAGCTGATGGGGAAGTCTGGGATACTCTCTGTATTTTAGCAAAGGTTCGATTTTCAATGCGCCGGAGATGTCAGACCTGCATCACGGTTTGGGTTGGTAGAAACAAACACCTTCTTTGATGATGATCATTAACTCTTTAATGTACTTTTTTCTCTGTACTAAGAATAATTAACATGTTTGACAAGCTATGATTCGTGCCCTGTCTATCTCATCTCGTGTTTTGTGTTGTACATATCCGTCCTTCCAAAGGACGATTCTTTGCATCGTTCTGCTCTGTTTAAAACAAGTTTGAAAGCTTTGGAATGTTATAAAATGACATTTATAATTTTTGCAAGAAATTGAATTATTTCTGAAAACTTTTTGTTTATCTGAGACTTTTCTTTTCCTCTCAGTATACTGCATATGCTTGCCTATGTGAAAAATGTATGCACTGAGGAGCGAGTCTTAAATTTCAATACGCATTATTTCTTTGTTTTGTCAAGCTCTGAACAAATAAAAGCCACATTGGATTAAGGTTATGAGTATTCCATTGATAAATGTGATTTCGAAGCGAGCATGCATTTAATTGTCGCGATCGCTTAAAATATTTATAGCAAGGAAAAAGTTTAATTACTTTATGGGACTTAGATATTGGATTGGAGAGGAATGAATGAGTCTCGTTCACAAAATGTTCACACACAATTAAATTCTGCTTTTGTTAAGAGACGAATTCCACACATTAGTGACTGGTAAAATGAACGAATTAATTACAGAGAGAGAAGCAATCGATGGGGTACGAAGACAATTCACTAATTGGAAATAAAATGGTTGACTTAAGGTATTCCAACACGTTGAAAATGACCAAATTCGGTCCAGACAGACATTAGTGTTTTTTATTTTATTGAATAGAGTTATATTTTGGCTTTACAAAACATACTTTGTTTTGTTTCTAAATTACTTAGAGGACAAGTTACAATCAATTTTATAAAGTTAGAAAAAGTGGAAGTGTGTCTTTGATCTACCAGAAGTGGGAATTTAAATTGCTCAAAAATCTATCATGGCGAGTCTGATAACTCAAAATGTTACGAATGTATTTTCTATAAAACGTTATGAACCTGATGTTTATGTTATTTTCGAGAGAATGTACTAAAATATTTTTTATTGTATGAATATTTCTTGAGTTATGGGGCTTGTTATTTAAAAAATGATCGCACAAAGAATATAACATTTCCAGTAATGTTTACTCAATCAGCTCTAAAATTTTGATAAAATATTACAACTTTATAATATTTTCTAGATAAATGTATTTAATTTGTTTTAGTAATATTTTTATTAATATATGTGTATTACTTTTTTCTTTAACTGCTTTAAAGTTTTTCAAAAATATTGTTAAAATTTCACTTGTAGTTGTGATTTTTGTAAAATTTAGGTAATTCTTTTAAAATATTGTTATAGTTAAATAGTAGTATTTATTGGTATTGAGTCCTAAAAATGCATTTACATTGTTTAAAAATGTTATTTTGTTAAAAAATACTCCGAACGTGTTCAGATACCTTAAAACTATGATAGAAATTTTTAAAAATACGAAGTTTGTGTATGGAAAATTATTTGTCTATAAGGAAATTTGAAAGCTATAATTGCAAAATGTTTTTAGACAATATTTTTACTTTAGTGAAAGATCCATGAATTCAGAAAAAAAAGAAGTAGTTTGAGATTTATATTTCATTGGGATATGAATGAGCTTTTTATAAAAATTA